>CAIGRQ010297825.1:0-25355 GCA_903798375.1 Fraxinus sp. D2006-0159
TCTTCTATTCTTGACACATTTTGCTTCTTTTCTCCAATTCTTCATCTAACCTTGAGTTTTACCTATAAGATGAAATATAAACACAATTTATGTAATATTTTGCCAAAAGAACAATAAAATTCTGTACTTTCAAGCCCTAAATAAGTGTAGAAAATACACTTATCAGCAACAACCCCCGTTTCGTGTACCTAATTGGGTGGGGGCCTCACACGTATTGGGTTTGACAATTTTTTTGCCAATTTTACTAACTAGAGGAGGTTGGCAACGGATAAAAAATCCATATTGTAGTATACAACATGTAACGAAGATGTTGCCCATGATTGACTTTCATGCTTTGATCATAACAAAAAAGTTGATTTTATTTTTAACAATTAAATTCGAGTCTTCATAACTATGTTACAAAGTTGATCGATTTGGGACAAAAATATCACTACTAAAAGACCCGCATCAGACGGTCAATAAATCGAGATGAAAGCCAAGCATGCACGACAAATCACTCGAGATAAAGAACTTCAATAGTCAAACATTGGAAATTATGCTTTCATTTGCAAATGTACAACATTTTAATCTTTAACAATGAATTATTAAAAGCTCAATGAATAAAATTATATGCACAAAGAAAAATATTTCATAAAAACACTAGTATAAAAAATTACCTTTCAAAATGTAAGTATTTCAACTTGATATTCAAACTCATTACAATATCACTTTCCTTAAAAGATAAAGCAAAAAATGTCATTCAAAAGCCCAAATATGATTTCTTTCAATTTGATTTAGTTCTTTTTGCATAGCTATAATCTAGAAGTCGAAAAACTCGACTTCTTTGAAATTTTTCAGTTCAATTTGTGAAATAAAAGCAAAATTATTAAAGTGATTTTTAGAAGAAGTTCTTTTACACACTTGGATGGATCACCAATGATAAATTCTTTTGGATGAGCAGGGGCAAACCTCCATTCCTCAAGGTAGATATGGATAACTTTGTACTTTGGGAAATTCTACTTTATCTTGTTGCACATTTGCTTCCTCTTTATATTGATTTTCAAGATTTTTAGGATATTCCTTGTTCTAATTTTGGATGTTCATTTACTCAAAAGGAATCTCGAAACCTACATCATTATCAATACCTTTCCCTCGATTAAAAGAATTAGCTTCATCAAATATTACATGCATGGATTCTTCAACAATCAAAGCTTTTTCGTTGAAAACTCGATAAGTTTTACTAGTACATGAATGAATATCCAAGAAAATTTATAGTATCGGAAACATTTACAACAAATACTTTAAAGTAACCGATATTAGGAACTCTTATTTTTTCAAAGTTCATATGGAGTTTTTGTGTTTTTTTTTAACTAACCAAAACTCTATTCACAATATAGCAAGCAGTGTCAACAATTTCGGCCCAAAAATATTTTGGTAAAATATTTTTTTTTTAGTATAGTCCTAGCCATTTCTTGCAGAAATTGCTTTTTTCTACAACACCATTTTATTGAAGAGTTTAAGAGCTAATAAATCATGTTCACGGTCATTAATTTTGCAAAGCATTAAAGCCAATGCTATGACTTCACTGCCTGTACATAGGAGGTATGATTCTTTAAATCTTGCTTAAACTATTCTCAGTCCTAAATACGGATAATCAAATGCAATATTGTCAAATTTTCTGCTATGATAATTCATAATGGTAGTAATATTATAATCCTTTCGTTATAAACCTTTCTACGGAAATATTAAATGCATTCAAAGTTTCATCTTTTAGGTTTAAAAGTAGGATCCACTTCTTACCCTTAGACCAATGAAATCAGACTGACTACGCCATTGCTCCTGATTCGGGCTAAGCCTATGTGGTCGCGGTCTTGAACATAGTACTTACCATAGCCTACGAGGATGTAAACATCAAGCACAATGACCAACTGGAAAGGCCTAGGTTTCAGAGCCCCCAAAGGTGCCGAATCTAGAAATAGAGACGAGAGCCACCTAAGTATTGCTCTCACCACCACTCTTACAGCCATAACACTACTGATGGCAATGTCTTTACAAAACACCCCAGCAAAACCAGAGGAACCAATGAAACCCACTACGGAATGCACCCCCGCCTTTGTAGGAACAACCTAGGCTGGACAAGTCAAGGCACCCAAGGTGAGATGCATCACCTCCCCAACGTGACAATGAACATTATAGGCCTTGTGGTGGGCAAAGCCAAAAAAGAGATTACCTAACCAATGCGGATGCAGTACCAATCAGAGAGATTGACACGATAATTGGAGGCCTCTATGTTGGAGGCGAAATAAGAAATGCTCAAAAGAACTATGCAAGGGAGGTCAAAAACCCCTCCAATGCAGAGCCTCATTGTCAACAACAATCACCCCTAGGCCAACAGAGAGGTGCAACCTATTACCATCACCCATGAAGACGCTACAGGGTTGCACTACCCCATTGCGATGCTCTAATTTTAAGGACAATTGTTGCACACAATAGATTAAAGTGAATGTTAGTGGACAATAGAAGTTATGTCAACATAATCTTTGGAGCTACCTTTGATAAAATGGTTGTGGATCATAAGCTGACCTTCATGACTTCCCCACTGTATAAATGTACAGGAGAAAAGCATTATCCAAGAAGAAAAATCACTCTTGAGGTTGAGATGAAAGTAGATTCCTTTGTGGCCCATCACTTCATGGAGTTCTCAATAGTGGACAAACGTTCAGCCTATAATGGAGTCTTGGGACGACATCCTTTAAAAGAAGTATGGGCCGTTAAATCCTTCCACTACCTGTGCATGAAGTTTCCAACTACAAATGGCATAGCCATTGTTCGAGGTGAACGGATAGGTTCAATGGAATGTTCCATGATCTCCCTAAAGAAGGTTGAACCATGAGACATCAACATTATTCTAGTAGAATTGACATGGACGATGCCTCCGAATAAGAAAAAATTGTCTTTGGAGTGATAAATGCCCTTGAAGAAGGGAAAGTTGTTGAAGTAGTTGGAAAATTTTCCAGTGATTCCCAGAATCCTTCTAAGTCACTGCAGGATGGAAAAAATCTGCCAACAGAAGCTAAATAGGAGCTGAAGCTCTTATTATGTAAGAATTTGGATGTCTTTGCTTGGAGGCATGATGACATAGTTGGCATTGACCCAAATTTTAGCTGCCATCACCTGAAAATTGATCCTAAGGTTATCCTGAATCTAACAAAAGAGGAGAGCCCTTAACCCAGAAAGGTATGAGGCCTTGTAGGACGAAGTGAAGAAGGTAATTGATAATCGCTTCATCAGAGAGGCCACTTATCCTAAGTAGGTCTCCAACCCCGTCCTTGTCAAAAAACATAATGACAAGTGGAGAGTATGCAATGATTTCTCCAATCTCAATCAAACTTGCCCCAAGGACAGTTTTCCCTTCTACGAATAGAGCAACTTGTTGATTACACTGTTGGGCATGAACTGCTGAGCTTCATGCACGCCTATTCAGGCTACAGTCAAATCCCCATATACCTAGATGATGAGATCATATGTTCTTCCTAACAGATGGGGGCCTCTATTATACCAAGATGATGTCCTTTGGGTTGAAAAACGTCGAGGCCATATATCAGATACTCATCAACGGGATGTTTGCCAACCTTATTGGTAAAAGAATGAAGGTCTATGTAGATGATATACTAGTAAAGAGCCTCAAAACAAAGGATCGTGTGAAGTACTTAGACAAAGCTTTTCAGATATTGATAAGGTACAGGATAGGGTTGAAACCCCTTAAGTGCACGTTCGGCATCGCCTCCAAAACTTTCTTAGACTACATGATAAACTAAAGGGGCATAGAGGCTAATCCTGAGAAAATTAAGGCCCTTATTGAAATGAGGACCTCCTAAAAGCCTAAAGAAGTGCAAAGCCTCACTCGATTCGTAGCAACCTTGAGTCACTTCATCTTAAAGGAAATTGATAAATGCCTTCCCTCCTCAAGGTTCTAAAGGAAGGGAAGAATTTCTAGTGGATAGAGGAGTGCGAAGAGACCTTCTAAAGACTAAAAAAGCACTTGGAACAGACCCATCCTCCTCTCAAAACCTAAAGATGATGAGCCCCTGCAACTATACTTTGTGGGATCTACCAGTGCCATCAGTTCGGTGCTTGTAAGAAAAGAGGGTGATCAACAGCTACCCGTTTATTATGTAAGCAAATTACTTTAGCAATAGAGACCCACTACCCAGACATGGAGAAGCGACTCTTTTCTTAATAATTGCCTCTAGGAAGTTAAAGTCCATACTTCCATGCCCATAAGATTCACTTGCTAACAAACTTTCCACTCAAGTAAGTGCTCCACAAACCTGACACTTCTGGAAGAATGATGAAGTGGGCTTTAGAGCTCAGTGAGTTTGACATTATCTTTAAAACAAGGACTTCCTCAAAGGCCAAGCCTTAGAAGATTTTGTAGTACCACCCCTTTGCATCACCTTTGCCTACTGCCGTAGCATGAAAAATGGTTTGAAAAACATGGAAAGGTGTATCTTCAGCTTAAGACACTTCCTTCTATAGAAGGAAAGATCCCACTAACTGGGCCCAAGCATTGGGAAGAAGTTGGGTTGGGGCTAGTCCGAAGAGCCTAAGGAAAACTCTAAAAAATGGATAGATAGGACACACTCCAACTTTAAGAATAGCCTCGCTCATTGCCATACATCCATCCCTAGACCAATAAGCCCTTTCTTTTGAAGTGGGCTCTAGAAGCTCTACACTATCGAGGATACGACATTTCTCTCTAAATTCTACCAGGTTGGCCGAGGTCTTTAGTAGATGGGATTTTTACCTCCCCAACTTTATTGAATAGTGTATAAGCCCTCCATTCATCACCAACTCACCCTCAACCTACCTAGACAAGTTGTTCACTTCTACAGTCTCATCGACTGACCCCCTTACTACTATCCTAAAATCAGCATCACCAGGTTTCTCACCGGAATTGTCACTAGAATGTAATGGGGATGGCTATTGTAATTTTGAACTCATCAATAAAAAAATGATGAAATAGGATGTTGAAGAGAATGATAAGAGAAACTCACGAAGAATGAAGGTTGGTCGAACAAACGGTCACTAAAAATCACAAATCCCTCTAAACAGTAGCTAAAGAAGAAAGGGTTTATAGGTTTTTTTTTTTTTTTTGAATATTTTTGCAAGGTAAAGTCTATAAATGACTAAAAATGGATCTTTTATAAGTGAGCCGTTTTGCCCCAGACTGTTGGACCATATAAAGAGATTTATAGCATCCATCAAAAAGTGCAATTGGAATCGTCAATTTCAACAGATGCTTCGTATTGGACATACCAAATCAATGCGTAAGACTCACGCATAAGCATACACGTCTTGCTTTAGGAACACGCAATCCACCAAATCATTGGCACGAATTTGTATGAAGTCTCATGTCAAAGGTCACATTGCTTTAGACATCTATACATAGAGTGCTTAAGACCTTTAGCGCCAATTAAAAAATTTCAAGAATTACAAGTTCAAATGCTTCGGATACTCAGCGCTCCAACTTCGAATTTCTTTTTTGCTTTATTACGCTTCGATCAAGCAATACTTCACATGTCAATGCCCTTTTGTATGAATGCACTTTTTCACAACTCCAGCTTTGACTACTAGACGCTTGGCACAAATCAGGTCAACACTCCTTTTAAATTTCAACTATGGTATAAATATCTATACTTGGAGTTGGGAGACTATTGTGTTGTGTCAAAAAAATAACCACGCAGAAAAATGTCATCCCAGCGAAATTTATTCCATACAAGTAAAGCCCTTATACCAAGAACATGCATAGGATAGGTTACACTTCGGTGAACTCCTTTTTTCCCTTAGCCTAGGTTTTTATCCTATTGTGTTTTTTCTGGCAGGGTTTTTAACGAGGCACATGAGGTGGAACCAACCATTCAAACAACCACTTCTCCAAAATTAGAAGTTCACGCGTGGCATGAATAACCATACATGGACTTAGAGGACTATTGTTATGCATCTTGCTAATGAGGCTCAATTCAAAGCCTACGTGGAATACTGTCAGAAAAGACCAAGAGCACTCTATGTGGCCGAAGTCATAGCTTGACCGAAGCCCATGAAGGCCCAAAGTGAATGAATGAGAAGAAGCCCAACAATCGAAGTGCCTCTTTATAGATGAAGCCCTAAGCCATATGACCTTATTCCGAACCGTACTTTGCGGACGAAGTCCTACTCTTCGAAGCCCTTCTCCCCTGAAGACTCACTAGCTATAAGGGCCTTCAGATCAAAGGAGATTCCCAAGGGAGATCCCAATGAAGATTTGTTGAAAGCGATTGATGTGATGGTAAACTAAAAGTAAAAAATAGGACTATAGGACAGCTCCACTTTTTAGAGCCTTTTTATGTACGATGCAAGTGGGTAATAGGGACGTATGTGAGAGGACAATTAGGTGGGTCGAATGATGTCACGTGTACCTCATCCGACAGTCCAAAATGTATTTGTAGCTATATAAATAGCTTCTTGTATTATTTAAGGGTCTAATGCCGTTGCAATCAAAGAGACTAAGCCCAAAAAATTTCTTGGCTTTGTATTCAAGTTCTTGCTTGTGTTCTTAGAATTGCTTAGCTTGAACCTTCATTTTTATCCACAAATATTACATCCACTAAAAACCTGGGTTCGAACATCAATTCGGTCATCGATTCGGTCTTGGCTTATGTGGATACGAGTGGGACTCGACATCTGTTGGTCTCGTTTTCAGAGGTCAACATATAACATGATTACTCATATAACACGCCTTTACTTTCTAAAGATATTTATTTTCCCACGGAAGATTTGATATATAATTATTTCCCTATTAAAGCAGGAATGCATAATCTTATTATGACTTTAAATATAAGCCAACAAAAGAAATTTAAACTACATAGAGTTCAAAAAGTAGAATTATTGTTTTATGTGCACTACCCAGACATTTTCCATTTTCTACTTAAAAGCCCAAATCTCAAGGAAAAGATAAGAAGAAAGCATGAAAAATTATGTTAGACAAATCGAGAACATAACAAATGTAAAAGTATTAATCTATTAACAAAGACATATTTCAACAAAGTTTATCTAGTCAAAGATTTGCACATGTGAACTCTCAGTCCGGTTTGTGTGTGTCTGAGATAATTTTTTTTTTTTCAATTATGATCATTATAGGTAAGTTAGTTTTACATCTCGATTCATCTAATACGGATCCAGATTCTTCCTTTTCTCCTTTTGAGGAGCTGACAACCAAAACTAAGGCTTCATTGTAAGCATCAAATTAACGAGAGCAACAATTAGAAACAAATAAAGCTTCCACAGGGCTTATATTGATATAACATATCAGCCAATATATTTATGATTTATTGCTATGAATAAGAATAAAATGTGAACAAAACATCATTGCTAAAGCGGTGGCAAATCCAGGAAATGTACTCAGCGAGATCGTAATGGAGGATTAGTTCTCAAATTAAGTCATCCCATGCAGAATATGAATAGCTACAACTTTCGATTTCGCCACCGCCCACAACTTAGCCGGTGTCGTTAAACTGTCAATCACAATAATCTTTCCACCGCCGGCACAAACCGCACAACAAAATGCCCAATAAAAGAAAGACATTGACATGAAATATCTTAGAATCTGGGAAGCCAACCTAGATCCTCAAATCTTCTACACTGTGAAGCACAAAAGCAACGAAACAATGATCCAAATCCAAAAAATAGACATGTACGAGAAAAATCATGGTATGAAACTGAATTTTCTTAAAAGAAAAACAGTCAAAATATTCAATACTGACCTCAATTAGCCACGGAGATGGAATCCAATTAGGATTTATCGAGTGTCAACCACAATAATCTTTCCACCATCGGCACAAACTAGACAACAAAATGCCCAATAAAAGAAAGACGTTGACATGAAATATCTTAGAATCTAGGAAGCCAACCTAGATCCTCAAATCTTCTACACTGTGAAGCACAAAAGTAACGAAGCAATGATCCAAATCTTAAAAATAGACATGGACGAGCGAAATCATGGTATGAAACCGAATATTCTTAAAAGAAAAACAGTCGAAATATTCAATACTGATCTCAGTTAGCCACGGAGATGGAATCCGATTAGGATTTATCGAGTTTTTGTTATGAATTAGCCAAGATTTTGGAAGATTTGGAAGAGATAGGGCAGTACTGGTTACAAGTGCAGGCATCACCGGGAGGCGAGTGTCGGTGGAACACTGGAACTTGGAAGGGAACCATGTAAATTGTAATGGATTTGTGGAAAATGGACAATGGACAATGGACAATGGACCTGGACACCATGTATAATCGATTTGGGTCCGGTCAACTGAAAAGCAGAGGTCCAGCTAAAGTTAATTATAATTTCAGCCCAACCAAATGCAAAAGACCCAATTTACAAACAAAAAAAAGGAAGAGGAAGCCATCAAACCCTCGCCAGTCTCCTTTCCCATGTGATGCACTGTTCTCACAGAGCCCACACACGTGGCCGTGCCCCTTCGCTGGGTGCTGGATCCACCATTGTGCTGAAGTATGCTGACATAATGCATATAAAATTCTACGACATAATTCATATATATTTTGTTCACTTAGATTTTTTTTTTTTTTAGAATGCTTAAAATTAATTTAGCATCGAAACATGGTAAATTACTTTACCTCTTGAAGATTACACATAAAAAAATCAACCACCTTAGTACAAGATATTTTGGAAGATGTTCAATCTAAAAACTATCCACTTACAATTAAAAAATCATATCAAACATTCCATGAAAAAAGCTCATTTACACACAAATCACTCGACACGACTTTAGATTGTTGGGGAAAATGAGTGATTTGTGTGTAGATAAGTTATAATTAACACAACAATTATAAATAATATAAACATATTTAATTCAATAATAACATAGTATAAAGAAGAGAAGAGATTTATAAAGAAAGTTTATAGAAGTCACGTCAAGAACGCTGTCCTAAAGTCGTGTTACTTCCCCTTCATATAAGTACTTTTGGCACTATATGACTCCAAGATAAAACTCATATAACTCATAGTCGGTTTTCGTTCTATGGACACAACCACAAGGAGATAAAGAACGAACCTTTATCAAGTTGCCAAAAGTATAAGAACAAAAAATGTATAGGGAGTACTTTCAAGTGGTTTTAAGATATACACAACAATGAAATCTAACCTTTTATATGTAAACTTTCAACCTCCACATTTATACCATTAAAACATAAGTTACAATACGTTTATGGTGTTTTAATTTTATGTTAAAACTAGAAATTAAAAATGTTTTAATTTTGAAAGGTTGAAACTTATTTTATGTTACAACATAAAAATCATGAGTAATCAAGGGAAGAAAGAAAGAGATGGTTGCACAGTGCTTACATTAGAATGATAAAGAAGTGGTATATCTCATAAAGGAAAATCACAGATTTCAAGTTTAGAACATCTATTTGGAGGTGGGTTATATCAACAAAATAAAAGTAATATGTATATTATAATAAATTGGATGAGCACGTAGATTGTGTAGGGCGTTAAAAAAAATTTCAAGGCAAAGTACAATTATTCACTATGATGAGAAGAATCTGTTAGAAATATTACTAATTCAATACAGTAAGGTGCAGAAATAAAACTTATCGACCGATCGAGTCTCATGACAGCACGATGTCCTAAAACAAAATTGTTCGTTGATAACTGCTGCGACCTCTGTGGACAATCACCTCTAGGATACAACGATCAAATAAACCAATTGTGCAGCAATCACAAATGACTTTCAGAACTCTCAAGTGTACTCCAGAAAATATATACAATGAGTATAAAATTTTACTGAATAGAAAGATGTAATTTCATTTTTTGTAATATTTTTCTAATACCCAGATGTGTGTTTATATAGACAGAAAACTGATGTAACTGCCTCCACCATGATCCAATATTAGTTGCAATTTTTATGGTTAGTGGTAATGAGTTGTTAATACTGGACAGTTAAAAACGGTCATATTTTACTGGCTAGTTGACCCATTAAATAATTCCAAAAATGATTAAAAAAATAATTATTATTAGAATCAAAAAATAATTATTATTAAGTGTGTATTAAATGATATCTTAAAGTTGAGACCAATTAAAATGATCTAGAAGTTATGGGCTTTGAGCTTCTAATTATAGTATGGGCCTAAATATGTGTAGAGACCAATTCTTTTAAAATTGTATTTCTTGATGGGCCGAAACATATATGGGAAAATATAAAGTGGAAATTACACAAAAACCAGTATTTTCAAGATTCAATTTCGAATTTCAGATATCTAGTTTCAATTTTCAAAAATCAGATATTTCATTTTCATACAAACCATAATTATACAATCCTCTCCATCTCCCTCTTTCTTTCCTCAGTATCTCTCTACCTTTCCCACCCCTAACCCTAACTATTCTAATGTTGCACACACCCACTCATCTAGCACCGGAACCCCCTCATTGTACTACGTGATGAAGTCGTTGTAGAAGCGGCATTGTGCATGCGAACAGCGACGATGAGGCTGCTACGAACTCACAGCAACGTTGCCCTGCGGTGCACCCGCCGTAGAAAATAACCGCCATTTATCACTGTCGTAGTGTAGCCGCTCGTAGGATTGCCACGTACAGCGAATGGTAGCTTGCATAAGATCACCGTTGTGGCTTCATCAGACCCTCGTCTATTCTGTGGCTCCTTCAGATTCGTCAGATCTAAAGCTCAAACTAGAAAACATGAGCCGGTAGCGGTGGAGGAAGATTGGTAGTTTTCCTTTTTTTATGTTTTTCTGGTTTTGTTTGCAAATGGTTGTGCTTTAGTGGTGCTTCTTGTGGTGTGGTAGTGGTGTTGGTGGTTGGATGATACTCGTGCATATGGTTGTTGGTGGCGATGGTGGTGATGGTGGTTGTGACGATGATGATGGTGGTTGTGGCGATGGCGTTGGTGGTGGTGGTGGTGGTGGTGGTGGTTGTATTAGTGGTGGTGCGGGGGTTGTTGGTGGGCAATGGTGGTTTGCAGCCGGAAGGTGGTGGTGGTGGCTTGGCAACGGGGTTCAGTTGTCATTCTGTTGGTGGAAGTGGTGAGGAGACGTTCACAAGTGTTGGTGGTGATCACAAATTATTTGATCGTTTGTCATAATTAAATTCATTAATTTTTGACTGATAAACAATATGTGATCAATGAAAAATACAAATTGTGACTAAGAAATAATGCGTGACCTAAAAATCGACAATTTGCGACTTTCTACTAAGTTGTGACTTATAATATTTGTGATTTGTGATCGATAAATAAGTTGTGACGTATAAATTTTTTTATTATAAAATTTCTGAATTGTGATCGTAAAATAATTTGTGACATATAAAGTTTATGATTTGTGATCGTAAAATAATTTGTGAATTATAAGATTTTTGATGTGATCGATGAACAAATTGTGACATATAAAATTTCTGAATTGTGACAGTAAAATAATTTGTGACGTTTTAATTTTTTATTTGTGACCGATGAACAAATTGTAATCTATAAAATTTTAGGTCTCCAATTCGTATGTGATTGTCATTCTATATGTCATCTCATCAATACAAAAAAATTAAGAGAGAACATATTGAAAAGAAATATCCAAAACCCACAATCAAGAATAAAAAACCAAGAACAAGCAATCAAGATCAAGAAGCCATAATCATTAATGCCAAAATCAAAATCCAGTAATAAAGTATTATTCCCAATGAATTAAGATATGTTCCGCACTTTATAATTCTCTTGGCAAATTGACCGGAGGATCTTGGAAATAAAGTATTTAGGTTTTAAAGTTCTTGAAATTTAAAGTTTTAATAAAATCTAACAAATAGCATAAGAGCCAAATTCATGTTAAACCATTGAGATTTAAAAAAGAATTTTATAGTTGAAATTCATACTTTGGATTTCAAAATTTTGGAATGTGAAATTTAGCTTTAAATTTCAAAAATTCAGATTTTTTTTTCAGAAATCTTTCTGATCTACAGCATCACCTAGAGCTGTGCGCCATGTTTGGGCATTGTGGTATTGCGTTTCAACTTCTCCGATAGCGCCACGACGCTGGTTTCCAGCGTTGCGACTCTGCATGGGTGTTGCAGCGCCCAAACTGCAATGCCATGTAATTGATTTTTTTTAGGGAAACAAAAAGAAAATAAAAAATAAAAAGGAGTGCAATTGAATTTAAATATTGGTACTAAAGTTTATTTTGGATTTCTGATATTCTAAAGTAAATTAATTAAAGCAGCATTTTACCAAAGTTACCTCTTTATCTAAATTGATTTATTTGAAATACTAGGATGGTTGTGTATATATTATATATACATATATTCACCAGCTCAAATGAAAATGAATATTTGACCAAATTACATGCACACATGTTGTAATAAATATGTGACAATTGTAAAGTTTTTTATGTGAAGAATAAGTTGGTAGAAAGATAATTTATTGTTTGATATATTTTATTGTCAATATTTGATTACTATACTAAGAGTACCATTTACAAGTTGATATTTTTGTCCAAAAATGAAATATCAATGCTATGTTCAATCTCTTGTGACAGGCCCACCATTATTTGAATTTATTGATTGTTCAATACGGATTCTCATGTTAACATATTGTTTAGCTTTAAATTCTATATTCAATTAATCCATTTACTTTTATTATATCTATCAACATCAACTCAATTCTTGTGCTTGAATTAAATTTCAAGGACTGGAAAGAAAACGTTTATATCGTTCTTGGTTACATAGATTTAGACATTACTTTAAGGACTAAACAACCCACACACTTATGAATAAAAGTTTAATTGATGAAAAATGAGATTTTGATAAATGGGATCATTCAAATTACATAAGTCTTATGAACACGAATCGTGAAATTTCAATAACATTCAGGGGTGCTTATCCAATAAGATAACTACTACCAGGGAATTTCTTAAAGAAATTGAAAAACATTTTGTGAAAAATTATAAGGTCGAAACTAGTACGTTTCAAACGAAATTAGTTTCACTCGAGTATAAGACTAAAGAAAACATACAGGAGTACATCATGGAGATATCTCATTTTTCTTTAAAATTAAAGGTATTTAAACTTGAGCTTCCTGATGACTTGTTTGTGCATTTGGTTTTGATTTCTCTTCCTGTACAATTCAGCTAATTTAAGGTCAATTACAACTGTCAAAATGAGAAGTGGACTCTTAATAATCTCATTTCATATTGTGTGCAAGAAGAAGAAAGGATAAAGCAAGTAGAGTTGAAAGTTCTCACTTGATAGGTACCTCTAAGAATAAGTTCAAGAAAAGAAAGAATAAAGAAGCTACATTTGGTCCAGTTCAAAAAAAAACAGCAAAAGCTTGAAAATTATTAATTATCTGGCATCCCTTTTGTTAAAAATATGGAACACATAAAGATGGATCGTACTAAATACCATGCTTGACGTGTAAAGAAAAGTACATTTCTCACTTTGATTTGTTTTGAGTTTAATTTAGTTTCAATACCAAGTCATACTTAGCGGATAAATTTCAATATCACTACTCGATTAATTGTGTCTATGCAGGGTTACATGAACAGCAAAAAGCCAATTGATGATGAAAGATTCATATATATGGGCAATGGCAAATTAGTTAAAGTTGAGGCTATAAGGACTTTTAGGTTATCATTAAAAATCGAGTATTATTTGAATTTGAAAGAGACATTTGTTGTACCGTCTTTTAGACAAAATTTGGTTTATATTTCTACATTAGACAAATTCTGTTACGCTTGTTCATTTGGAAATAGTCAATTTATGTCTCCTTCTAATTCAAATGTCGTGGGTTCCGATTCTTTATCTGGTTATAATAACATATATTTGCTTAATAGGGTTGTATCTTATAGTGAAACATTCCATCTGAATTCAAGTGGTATTAAACGTAAATTAATCAATGAGAATACCGCTTCATTAAGTATAAACGAATAGGTCGCATCTCTCAAAAGATAAAGGAAAAACTTGTGCCAGAAGGAATTATTGATCCCCTTAATTTTTCAGACTCAGGTGTTTGTGTTAATTGTAATAAGTGAAAACAAACATATATAAGGAGATTAGGTGCCTGTAAGATTTCGAACGTCTTAGAACTAATTCATATGAATATTTGTAGGTCATTTCTTTCCACTTCTTAAAATGGTCAACAATAATTTATTATATTCATAAACGAGTTTTTCTAGCTATGGCTACCTATATCTTATTCATGAGAAATCTCGATCATTGTACATGTTCTAAGCTTACAATGTTGAGGTTGAAAACCAACTCAACAAATTAATCAGACACGTCAGATTTGGTCGTGGTGGTCAATACTATGGCATACACGATGGATAAGAAGAATAACGTTAGGGCCTTTTGCTAAATTCCTAGAGAAATGTGGAATCATTCTACAATACACTATGCTAGGTTTTCCTAGCATGAATGGTGT
Source organism: Fraxinus sp. D2006-0159 (assembly GCA_903798375.1). Classification (NCBI taxonomy): domain Eukaryota; kingdom Viridiplantae; phylum Streptophyta; class Magnoliopsida; order Lamiales; family Oleaceae; genus Fraxinus; species Fraxinus sp. D2006-0159. Next base: position 14,451 of record CAIGRQ010297825.1, read on the forward strand.
TATTGAGGGACGAAACAGAACACTTGAGAACATGAAAATGAGTATGATTAGTCATTTTACCTGAACAGAATCTCTCTTGGAAGAGACACTAAAAACTTCAGCTTAATTCTCAATAAGATTTCAAGTAAAGCAACTGTCAAAACATCTTACGATTTTTGAACAGGCAAGAAGCCTAGTTTGAAGTATTTACACATTTGGGGTTGTCTAGTTGAGGCAATGTTTTATAGGCTAAATAAAAGGAAACTAGACACCAGAACCGTCAGATGCTATTGGATACTCTGAGAGGTTAAGAGATTACAAATTTTCAAGACCTCACTATGAGGTCAATTTTTGAAACGAAAAATGTCTTATTATCTGAGGATGTGGATTTTGTAGGGGGACATAAGGTTTTAAAGTTATGAACTTTGTCTTTGAAGAAAAATATGTATATATCCCTTCTATTACAATTGATAATGATCAAGATAAGGGACAAATTCTTACTCTATTTACATTGACTTTAAAGAGACTTTCTCTTCAGTTTTTATGAAAGAATCTTTTAAGACTATTATGACACATTTTGATTTTGAGCTATGTTAAATGGTTTACAAATTAAAGAAATCCATCTATGGGCTTAAGTAGGCTTTCTGTCAATGGTATCACAAATTTCATCAAATAATTATCTCGTTTGGTTTTGAAATAAAAACAAATGATGGTTTTGTATTTGTGATTCAATGGGAGTAAGCATATTTTTCTGGTATTGTATGTCGATAATATACTGCTTACCTGCAATATATAGGATTATTGTACGAAAACAAGAGATTTTTGTCATGGAATTTTGAATGGAAAATCTTGGTGACGCATTTTTTATGTTAGGGATATAGATACACTATCGTTTTCAGGGTATTTTTGAATTATCACAAAAGAGCTATATCGATGAGATTCTTAAAATATTTGGGATGTAGGAATACAAACCAGGTGATACCCATATTGCTAAGGAAGATAAGTTTAGTCTTAATCAATGCCTTAAGGATAAACTTAGAGAAAATGAAATGCAGAAAATTCCGTATGTTTTAGCAGTTATGAGTTTAATATATATTCAGATTTGCACATGTCCGGATATATCATTCCAATAACTTTGGGATGGATATTTGGAAAGTAGAAGTGAGTTATACAGTATCTACAGAGAACAAAATATTACATGCTCACATATAGGGAATCAGACCAATTTGAGATCTTTGGTTATTTTGATTTTGATTTTGCGAATAGTAGGAAATCCATATCGGGCTATGTCTTTCTACTAGCTAGAGGAACAATATCTTGGAAGAGTGTTAAGCAGACACTCATAGCTTCTACAACCATGAAAGTGCAATTTGTAGCATGTTATGAAGCATCCAATCAAGGAACATGGCTGCGAATTTTAGATGAAATTGAAAAACCACTTAAGTTGTTTTGTGACAATAAGTTAGCAATCTTGTACTCAAACATCAATAAGAGTTCAATAAAATCTAAATTTATGGACTTCAAATTCCTAGTTGTTAAAGAAAGAGTTCATTGTAGTCCAAATACTATAAAACATATTGAGACAAATTCTATGATAGCGGATACATTTACTAAACGACTACCACCCAAGGTCTTTTATGGGCACATTGCTCACATGGGTATTGTTTTTTGATAAACGCTAGTTTAGTGGAAGTTTGTGATTTTGGATGTATTAATCATGTGATTTTGTTTGTGCACATTCAAATTTATTTAAGAACTAAAGTATACAATTTTCATTCTAATTAAGATTTATGGTTTTATCTCATTAAAGAATCAGGTGGGGCCAGTTGGAAATATGCATGTTATGATAACATTACATGTAATTTCCATCCTACAAGCAATACTTGATCTAAATCATTTAGTTGTGTTGATATATGTGACCATTGATGGTTTACTTATAATACTTATAACGAAAATCGCTTTGAGTAGGGGTGTTCAAAAGTTTCGAACCGAACTCGAACTCGAACTCGAACTCGAACCGAACCGAACGGTTCTTCACAAGTTAAATACTCGAACGGGTACCCGAATCGAGAACCGATGGGTATAGGTCGGGTTTAGGGTCTAGACCAAGAACCGAAGAACCGAATGACAATCGAAACTAAATAAATTTTTTTATTATTGAATTAATTAAATTATTTTAATTTTTCTAAATAAATTAACAAATTAATTAATTAAATCAGATCATTTCATAATTTTAAGTCTTGGGCCTCAATTTTTTAATATGGATCACCGACATTTTAATATTAATATCTACTTTTTGGTATTTGTATGCATTGAATTAATGTTATTCGACAGCTAGTTATTTATATATTTTTGAATTGAGCTACGTTAATTTGTAAAAGTTACAAATGAAATGTCATTAATTATATTTATGTTGCGTTGCTGTAAATGTTAAAAAATTTAATTATGGTATGGAACCGCCGAATGGAACCAAACCCGAACAGTTCCATAATTATATTTGGACCCGACGGGTCCATTTATTAAATATCCGAAAATTTTGGAACCGAGCATAACCGAACCGACCCACGAATAGCCCTAGCTTTGACCGTATATTAACATAATTAATTGACAAAATTGTTCGAACATACTTTTGGTTATGTAGCAAAAGTTTTGAGCTCATAATGTTATACACATTTATAAGGTAAGATATAAGGCCTAGGTGAGAAATTGTTGGGAAAAATAATTTGTTATATGGACCTACATATGTAATTAATTGTGTATAAATGCTATACTAAAGTTAATTCCGTTTAAAGTGATCTAATAATGAGTTAAAGTTATTGGACTTTGGACATATAAATAAATTGTGGGCCAAAACATATGTAGAGACTTGATTTATTAGGGTGTATTTCATAACTTATGAAAACAATAAATGGATTATGATCCCCAATTCATGTAGGATTCTCATTTTTTGTCACATCTCATTAACATAAGAATGCAAAAGAAAATATATTAAGAGGAAGATCCAGAAATTCATAATCAAAATCAACAATCAACTGAATCAAGAACAAGAATCTAGAAAAATGATTGAAACAATCAAGATTAAAGAGCAAGAAATCAAGATTAAAGAGATTACAAGTTGATATTCAAGATTCAAAATCATGGATCAATGTATGTTCCACATTAATTAATTCTCTTGATAATTTAACATGAAGATCTTGACAACATGTGAAGTTTCATAAAGTTTAAGTTTTATAAATATTCAACGTGATTCTCTTTATCTATTCATGATGTCCAATTTGTATTTTTTTTTTCTCGACTAAAGGTGATTTATTCCATTAAGTAAAATACGTGCAAAATGTAAATCTGCAAAACATACGTGTAAAGTTTAATTTTATCAAGAAGTAAAAAGGCAATTTCGAATCAGTTCTCTTCTCTCTTTTTATCATTCTTTTTGTCTAGATCGTTAAATCTAAATCAACGATTTAGTTTTTCTTTTTTAAAATCGATTATTTTTCTTACTCTTGGACGTGGTGCTCAACATTATGCATTATTACATGTTGACGTATTCATGAGGCATAATTTGTGTTGTGAGCTTAACTTATGGGCTTGAAAAAGACAAAGACAAGTCATTAATTGAAAAAATTAAAGAAAAAAAAATAGATCAAGCCATTTCTTTTAGTTTTCCTACTCACAAATCAGATATTTATTATAAAAACAATAACTTAAACCTAATAATGCTCATGATAGAGGAAAATGAATTTTAAAAAAAAAAAAATTCACATAACATAATGTATAGACAATGAAAGTCACAAATGTAACTCACACAAATAGAGACAGAGACAAGTGTATTAGAGGTAACAAATAAATGAATAATATAGGGAATTATTCGATGAAGGTCACCTAGTTTAGCGTGTTATTTCACTAGTCACATGGACACTCGTATTAGATGTCACAACATACGCCAAATCATTATCCCTATTTCTCTATACTGATAGAGAGAGAAATTATATCAATTTTTGACAATAATTCAATTTTGTTCATGTACTCACATGGTAGTATAGATGAATATGTATATGTGTATATATATATATACACATTTTGTCCTTGTATATCCGCCGATTCCAATCACATTGCTTATATAAGTCTACTTTTATTTAAATTATGAATTATGATCTGATTTCTGCCAAAAAAATAAATAAAATCACAATCTAATTTTTAAGATCACGTAAACTTAAATGATGATAGTTACAATTTATTTTTCCAAAATTAGAACCATCAATTTTTCTGTCATTAATATACCAAATAAAAAATTGTCCATCTAATATTTATATATTTTTTTTGCCTTTTTCCTTAAATTTTGTGCTGGCCTTTAACTTAATTTAAAAATTTCTCTTCTCGAAATGAACCCTTTAAATAAAAAAAAAAATGTAAAAAGTAATTATCTTCACACTGCGATTTATGCTAACAACGTCACATTTTGATTCAAATAAATGCTTTCAACTTTTGCTAATCTGTGCACGTCCTCAACTATTTTTCACTGTATTTTTATTCTGAACTTTTTATTAATTAATCAAGGCCAAAATTCCATTATAAGGGAATTAAAAAGTTTATTTTTAAATAAGTAACACAAATAACGAATACAAAAGTTCGACAATACATTGTTCCTTACTAACAAAATATTTGGATAGAGATCGTTATCAAAGATAATATGTACTAATTAATTGAAAGTTATAGATAAAAAAGTTCAATGATTTTCTATTTGCCGTTGAGCCGACGCTAAGCGGACGGTTTAATACACGACATGGTTAAAAGATACAAATGCTAAAACTCTGCAAAAATAGTGAACCTTCACTATACGTACATACTGAGATGACCGGTCTTATATTAAGGAATTACTCAAACTGACTTCAGCATGATTTAACGAGTAATTTTGCCTCTTAGAAACGGAATAGCAGGTTTCTTATATCCTCATCGTAATTAGCATAAATATATATATACATTATATAAAATGCATTAATTTTATGAAATTGAGAAAGATGAGAAGAAGACTGCACCCTTGAGTTTGTATGCATGCATCAGTACGTATGTTGATACTATATAATTTTAGCTTACTTGCCTTCGAGTCAAGGCCTGAGGGTTTATAGGCAGCATTTTGAGAAGCTCACGACAGCTTAAATATAAGAATAGATGAACCAATATACTTGCCTTCGAGTCGAGGCCTAAGGGTATAGATGCAGCATTTTGAGAATCTCATGATAGCTTAAATATAAGAATAGATGATCCAACATACTTGCCTTCGAGTCGAGGCCTGATCAGGGTATAGAGGCAGCATTTTGAGAATCTCATGATAGCTTAAACAAAAGAATAGATGATCCAACATGAACATAAGAGCCCATCAGATAGCCAAGGAGACTCGCCAACGAACCGGGAAAAAAATAAAATAAAATAAGAACGTGATGTTCTCCTGAGGCTGTAGGCAAGTCATCCTTGGCTATCAAAAAAAGACTCTTTATCGTCATGTAAGACCTCTCTTCTTCTTCTTCTGTAATGTCTCGAGCTGCCTGCCTACTATGCCAAGTGCAACCTTGTGGGTAACTATTTATAGTGTTAAGACAATGTAGAATGCTTGATCAGTTTGGAATCACCTTGTAGAATTGTGTCGCTACTGCCAATGGACGTGGATTCTCGACATAGAATCAAGAATATGTTCATCTTGATAGAAAGTACTCTTGATGATTATCCCATTACAAGGGGAAAATCAAAATACAAGTACTTAAATTGTCTAGACCATGACTGCAGGCATTTTGACTTTTGTAATGTGTATATTGTGGAGAATAATAATATCAACAAAGAATATCTTGATTTTGACTCTAGTTTATTGTAATTTTTGTCATTCTAAAGATAATCAAGTATCTCGTGTGTATGGTTTTACACAAACCGAAAACCAAGCTACCTTTGGAAACAAAACCAATTCAAATTCCTACTTGAGTTTTAAGGAGCATCTTGGGCCTCGAATAATGAACAAATTCTTTTTCTTAAGAATACGTGCAAGATTCGAATGCTGCTTAATTTATGGTCAATGTTCACCTGCGTGGACCGACACCCTCAAACCCTCCTCCTTGAAAGAAAGTTTTCGAGCTAGCTAGACTTGTGAGGACTCTTATTTGAATAATACCTTCGAATTTTCCTTCAACCAAATGGAGGTAGACCATCCGCTAATCCCAATTTGTGACCTATTGTATGGGTTTACTATAGAACGTATTGTGCCAAGGAAAAAAATGACCATAGATGTCATCATAAAGACAGTAACCAAAGATACTGATGTATTTTTGGACTTCCTTGCAGTAGACAACGTGTCAGCCTATAATGTAGTCCTCAGAAGGCCAATGCGAAAAAAATTTGAAAGTTGTCAGCTCCATATATTACATTGCCATGAAATTCTCTATTGACGTCGGAGTGACAACTGTGAAAGAAGATCAAAGAGTGTCCCGGGAATGTTACCGAAATCCCATTGGCAAGGCCACTCCTAGACAGTGGCAAACTGCAACATTATGTTGACACCTTAATGGGTGAAGTAGTGATGGATAAGGTGATGGACGAGGCACCTATGGGCAATACAAAGAAGGCGAATGCACAGGAAAATGTCATGAGTGACCTTGACACCCGAGTCATTGAGTTGGAATCACAAGTTTCTCCGATCGAGAAACTCAAAAGTGCACATATAAGCTGAAACCACCAGGTTCGACCCAAATTGCACCTAGAAGATGGGTCAATAGATGATTATGTGAAATTAAAAATTAATAATTAAATAGCAACAAATCACTATTAATTATCAATCAAGTCAAATTTCCTACGATGAATTGTCGCGGTTGTACGAAAGCAATAAGTAAACAACCACAATGATTATGGAAAAACTTCGACTGGGTAAAAACTCTGGGCACTTTGTCAGTCAACAATCCATATAAACGAATTATGAACTTATAGACTCGACTACCACTAGTACTTTCTGACCTCTTGAGAATGTGTGCTCTTGCACCAACTCCCAGCTGCAGTTTTCAAATCCCTCTTGGATTGCGTGCTCCTACACCAACTCTCAGCTTTATGAATTCATCTAACTCCTGTGGATCAACGAAGAACTCCGCACTCTCCAACAATTGGAACTTCAATCACCTTCCCTTGATCTTCAGAACTCTGACAGATGTGTAGGAAGTAGAAGTTTGGGATTTGGATTATGGATATGATGTTTTCATCGCTAAGAACATATCAAAACATGAAGGTTGAAAGCTTATTTGAAGAAGAGGATATGGAACGGTATGTGTTTTCTCAATGTTCAACCTTAGAAAAAACATTTCAGATGCTTACTGGTATTTACAGTTTAGGTTTAGGATTAAATGGGCCACACAAATGGCCTTAAAAACGCAAATTAAAATTTTTCGAGAAATACTGTCGCTCGAGCGAGAGCTTAGCCACAGGCGAACTATAGGTTGTCGCTCTATCGAAGGCAAGGCGACAGGTGAGCGACAATGTTTCTGTTTCTACTACTCGAGCATAGTCATGGCGACAGTCTAGCGAAGCTGCGGCATCGTTTTTTCTTTTTATTCATTCTCGGACCCTAGACCCAATACAACTCAATTAACAATATTTGTAACTTACTCTTTGATTTTTACAACACATTAATTCTAATCATTTTTGTTCACAGATTTGCCAATTGTATTAAAAACCTAACAAGCTCCTCCTTTGACATTTTGTGACAAAACTACAAATCTAAAATCAAGGTAGTAAAAAGACAGACACAAGACAACTACTATTTTCAAACCAACCGTCTTGACTGAAATGTGTTTTTTTCTTTGTAAACATGTTTCCTGAAATAGACAACTCAATATCCAGTGTAAAAACACGTGAAACAGTAATATGAATAAATATAATTCAAACAGTTAATCATTATTCATACCAGCTAAATTAAGATACATTGATTCATACCAGCTAAATTAAGATGTAATATCAATGTAAACCAATATACCAAAACAAACATTGATATCACTAAACATCAAGACTTAATTTAGCGGAAACGAATATTATATACCTCTGAATCAAAATTTTAACATTAAATGTTAACTTCAAATCAAGAAGTTTAAGTACATCAAAAACTATAAGTGTCAAAATATCAGCTAAGATATCTACTATATACTATACTACTCCCCATTTTGTCACAAATGACAATGGACAACCTAGCAACTATGCAACATCATCAGCATCATTAGCATTAGTCCCCTCATCAGAAGCTACATCGTTATCCGAATGTCGACGAATCCAACGCAGCCCACGCTAAAGATATTCGATAGCACCGCGAAGTATAGTAAACTCTGTAGTATGTTGAATAACTATAGCTCTCAACTGCGCAATCTCCGCCATCATATGAGTTTACTGCTTGATCAGCACATTCATCTGTCCCATAAGTGCTACAGAATGGTCAATGGGAACATACGCATGTGGATGAATAGACTCGGTAGGTGGAGGAGCACAAGTGGATGTCGAGAGGATGTCAGCAGGTGGTGGAGAAGAAGTAAAAGAAGGAATATTGGAGGGGATCAATAGAAATAAGGTCATCAATAGGATCAGCTGGCATAGTCGGATCAACTAGCTCAGACGAAGCACAAGACCTACTCTGGGAAACAGTAATGTGGCCAATCGATCGAGAAACCCTCGTAGGAACCTACTTCGGGAAACTAACCCCAAGAGCAGTCACCAGGCGGTAAATCAGACATGTATAAGGAAACCCCACCTGAGTCTTCTTGACATGAAAAGCACGCAACATCTGCTGACAGATAAACGAAGGTAAATCAACAAAGTCAACGTATAATAAAGCGTGCAAGAAACGGGCCTTCTCCATAGATAATGAAGAAGTATGTGATACAGGCCACAGATTCATGTACACAATGCGCAACATAATCTAGTGATCAATAGGGAGAGAGCCAGTGTGGATCACTCTAGGACCTCCTTCCGATGGTTTGTTAAACATCGCCGAATGGACAAAAGAGTCTGCCGGAAGGGTATCAACTGACAAATATGAAAATAAGGGATGATCAACTCAATAAATATGGGCTATACTAGACATAACATCGAGAGTGATTTTAATTGTCTTATCCCTAAGAAATATCCTAAAAGTAGACCCGCTAACATCATGGATGTTAGCATAAAACTCATGAATGAGTAGACTAGGAAAGGGAGTCAAATCTATGAGTAAATGATCCCAATCCCTAGAAGTGAAAATGGTAGCAAGATCGGGGAAAAGGTCAAATAAGACTACCTTGCGCTCCACGAGCACTGGACGTAATGGGAACTGGGTCCTGAATACCTGTAAGCGATGGCGGATGTGAACCGGGACAACTGAAGGATGTGGACACACTCGATGTCTATACAGTCGCCCATGCTCACTTTGGTGGTATCTGAGGAATAGACCAAATATACACGTCAAATAATGTAACAGAAGATACTATCGAATGAAATACAACAATGCACGTTAAAAAAAGTACCAAAACGATGCTAACCCAACAAAATCCCACAAACAAACCATGTGCACACAAATCGATGTAACCTTACACTAGAGAACTAACTACAGATGAAATTGAACAATGCATGGACAGAGATGAAATAGTGTTGTGACACCGGGGACATAGTGACTTGACGCCGTAACGTGGTGCCTTGACTTCGCGACTCGATGCTTTGACGTCGTGCCATGGTGACTTGACGTCATGTCGCGGTGTCAATCATGAAAATCAATATGACAGCTACCAAAATGACACACTAATGACCAAAATATGTTCAAGAGTTGGAATGTGCAATATCCATGAAAGAAGACACGAAAATACAACAAGACACGACAATGAGGAAATGTGTCGAATACTTGGTGTGCGACATGAAAGCCCAACAAACCCAAGCTTCAAACCACGGGGAAACCACCACATTCGTCAGACACACAATCTAACCTAGTAGAACTATCCCAAACAACAAAAACAAAGTCTAAATTAACAAATATGCCAAACAAGGGCAAAAACTTCTACATTCTCGCTCATTCCAACCAAAATCCAAAACAAATTCACCCAAATAATGCAATGTGAGATGAAATGAAATGGAAATCAAGCAAACACAAGTGGAAATGAAGAAATTGAGTCAAGAACATTAAAACCCAACAAAAATTGCGAAAATTGGAGAAAAAAAACGAGGGTTTTTTGAAATTGACCTTGAGAATGTGATGAAATGAGGGTAAATCCACCAAATGCTGGATGCAAAGTGTCCAATTTAATATGGAATGCACTAATTTCGAATGGGTGAGAACATTTGAGTGGAAAAATTGAAATGAAGGAAATAAAAAAAAATCTGAAAAAATAACGTTGAAATTCAAAAAGACGGGCTATCGCCTGAGCGAGAGTCAAGCAATAAGCGAGCGACATAGCCTCTACTATTATTACTCGAGCGACTCTCAGTAATAAGCTGGTGAAAATATTTTGACACAAATAGCACTAAATTTTTGAAAAGTTCGAAAAATACCCCCTTTTTTAAATCAAGTCTCCGACATACCGATGAACTAAAAAATGCAAGTTTTTACAAGCATTGCATAATCAAAGAAAAATTCCTTTGTACTTAAATCAAGTTTAAATTGAGTAAAGTGTATAAGTGATTCATGTGTTCACTGAAAATCTTTGAGTCGACGTATTCTAATCTTGTAAACCAATTTCTTGAATGTAAATGTTGGCTGTACTTTTGTGAATAAATTAGCCACATTGTTACTTGAAGGAATCTGTTTAATATTGATGTCGTCGTGCTTAGATCTCTCTCGGAGGAATGGGGCCCTTTAAGGATGTTGATAGAGAACACTAATGATGTGAATACGTATCCCTTGGAAGAACTCTATGAAACCTTTATATTCGAATCTTCAAATGTTACATG
>CAIGRQ010297842.1:0-12763 GCA_903798375.1 Fraxinus sp. D2006-0159
TTCAATTAATTTCTTGCAAGTTGGAGTGTCTTTTAGAAGAAGTTCTTGTGCTGCTTTATGAATGATTTAAAAAAATTGAAGGAAATTTTTGGATATATAAATATTTTCCTAGAAATTAATGGCTATAATTTTCTACATTCACTGTAAAGATCTTATATCTACACATATTTGGGCTGCCTGGGGAGATTTGGCTCTGGTGAATACTTTTTTAGCAAAATTCAAATTCTTATGGATAAAAAATTATAGACGATAAAGAATTGCTTGCTTGTGTATTCTAAACCCCCCCACCCACACACACACAAATAAATAAATAATGGTTCTTCTATGGTCTAGATTTAGTCCAGAAGAAAGTAAACTTATGTAGACCATGTTTTTGGAAATCTTTTAGAGAACATGCTCAGATCCAACAGAGTCAAAACAGTTGCATGCAATTGCCATGTTTCATATTGCTCTGCCACCATGACTTGAAACTTCAAGATATTTTTCTAGTTACAATTTTTTAAAGACAGTTGAAGTAAATAAATGTGTTCCTTCTTGAATAACTTAGGGTGCATTTGGCTTGCTGTTTTCAATTTTCAGTTTTACAAAACTCTAAAAACGTGTTTGGTGTGGTATTTTTGAAAATGCATTTATGAAAACAAGGATAATTTTATAACATAAACTCAAAACACATTTTTGACTTTTTGAGTGTTTTCAGTGAAAATTTTGAAAACACTCAAAACATGGAAAACGAGCATTTCAATAAAATTTTAAAAATAAAAATTCTAACAAAAAAATTTCAAAATTTCAAAATGGCAAACCAAACGCGTTTTTAGCAATCTTAAAACAAACCCTCGAAATAGAAAATTGAAAATGAATTCAGAACTCAAAACTAAAACACAAACCAAATGGGCCTTAATATTTTGTAAGAGCAAGTTCAACATTGAAAGGCATCCTTTTGAGGATGGCCCTCGTTGTGGATGGGACAATCTTTGATTGGTGGGTTTTGATTCCCGAAGAAGACTGACTTTCTAAGTATCGGCACCTCTTCTTGGCCTTAAAAAGTAGGGGCACCTTACATATCAAATCCTAAACAAATTACCTCCCGAACCCAATTATTTATTAGGGTCTACTACTTGTTTCGTGAAGTCACCAGCTAGAAATGTCTTATAGACGTCAATTCCGAAAAAGAAAATAACTGCACGTGTCGTCAATAATTAAACTTGGCTTGTGAGATTATAAGTTAATCGGGCACCCTGTCCTTACAAGCCAGTTTTAAGGGTTAGTTCATCCAAATGTGCTTGTTTCAATTGTAGGAGAGCACGACAATTTCTCCAGAAGCTAGTATGGGAGTTGGTTCTCTTCTTTAGAAATGACTCAGGCAAAGCTGATCTCAATTCTCGCCACCCACCGGTTAAGGAAACTGTGCACATGTAAATCATGGAATTTGGAAGTGTTGAAGATAAAGTTTAATTAATAAATAAATTTGTCTTGTCTCTAAATGCTTAAACTTTTAGAAGATGTGGTTGAACGACATAGAACTTAAGTAGAAGTAAGCATGGACTAGAATGATCTTTTTCGTCGTTTAACTGCATCCAGCTACTGTTGAGTTTTCGCTTCTGATTCTTTCTTTACTTTTTTTTTTTCGTAATTTTAGACTGTATCAGTCCATTTATACAGGTCATGTGGTAGGATGATAGGAGGAATATAATTTGTTTATTTCACTTAACTCTTCCTTCTTGTGTGTTCTCTCTTGAGGCCTTTCCTCTTTTCCATGTCTCTCTCTCTCTCCCTCCCTCCCTCCCTCGCTCCCTCTCTCTAAAGTTATTTTAAAACTGCTGCAGTTTTATACAATGAAAATTTTGTATAATTATAGTGAGGGTGTTGATGTTGATTGGTAGCTCTGAACTGAAGCTAGTTAATATTTAGAGTGTAGGTGGAGGCTCTTGGATCTGTAGATGGAACGTAAAACTGATGACAATACGTAATAGTGAATTTCTTTTATCTAAATAGATCAGGCATGGAAAAGAGATATAAAAATCCTCTTTCGCATACAAAACCCCAAATGGAAGATTCACTGAATGCCCTCTTTACTCAGTAATGCATTTATATTAGCATTGTAAAAAAAAAAATGCCCTGAATTTAACATCCGCAAACCATAAGCATTTAATAGATGACAAAGAATGGGAAGTTGGTTTCAGATGCCTATATTCTTTTTATTTACAAATCTTACTATTTTAGTCTAAAAGCCTTTGCATCACTGATGCAGTACAATTGCACTTGATGCTATCAATATATTTTATAATTATAATCTTATTATCAAACCTACTGCTTCTAAAGCATTGGGCTGAGTTGCTGTGGTGGTTCAGTTATTACTTTGTGTTTTTGAAGTTTGTGGGCTCCATTTATTTTTTATCTTCAAAGGAGTTTTTGTTGACGGAAATGTTACTTTCTTGCGGATGAATTTGCCTTTCTGCAGACTACTTGCAGTGACCCCCAAAACATGAAAATGTTCTTTGGTAAATGATAACATTTTTTGTGATCTAAATGATCACGTACACATTATATTTTGTTTTCAGACTCAATTATGGTCCTAATTCAAAAGTATGGTACTTTCCTCAAATTGAGCTTGCAGATTTCCTTCCTCCATATTTGTTTTATTTTTTTCTTTTTGTTCCTTTTTCATCTATTAGTTTTGATTTTTTCTTTGGGGAGGGGGATTGGTAATTTCTGCTCTCAATCATTTTGAGTTTTTCTAATGCAACAGAATTTCATTTTATAGCAATTTGATAAAAGCACATCTGTATATATTTCTGAATTTACAGATATGATTTTATAAATGCAGTTGGTGCTTTCAAACTCAAGAGAAGAGCGGAGAAATCTGTATCTTGTGCTTTTTGATTATGTATTGCATAAGATAAATGAGACATGTATAGCTTCTGGAGTGTCCGAGTACAGTGATGATGAGGTTCAACCTATTGCTACCTTGCTCATGTTTGCAGATGCACCTGAAGCTCTGCATATATCTGTCAAGTTAGGAGTTGAAGGCGTTGTGGAGCTATTGAGAAGATCAATTTCTACAGCATTATCCAGATATCCTAATAATGATCGGCTTATTACGGTAATGTTCCACCTCTTAACGTTTTCATCTGCATTAACTAGAGCTTAATATTTCTTTTTAGCTTGTGAGCAATGACTAGTGAAGATATCCTAATTCATCATTGATTACATATATCCGTACACTAAACAGTGGTATGCATTTCTGTTCTAGTGTCAATATCTTCATAATATTCTCTGTTTTTCAGACAGGGACTCTGATGCTTGTGGTGTTCACTTTCAGGATTTCCATTATAATATTATGCCTATGCATTTACTGTGGGTAAGAGTGGTAGAAGACCGTAAAGAAAATATAGAATAACTTCAATTTGAAATCTGTACCTAGAATCGGTTGGTTTCATAACATAGAAACACTCAACATATTTCTCTGCTTGTCTTCTATGCGAGTAGGTTCTTGTTTCTACAGGAGGCCACTTATCGGCCTTTTGGTTAACCACGCCATTTGACCTTGATGTGTTCTTTATGTCTGAATATAGACCTTGTTCTGCATTTCATGTTGATTTATTAACCTCTTATGCTGTAGCCATCTTTATTAGTGGAGTGTAGGCAATTGCAAGTCTATGCATCTAAACATGTGACAGCTCAATTTTGTTTGCCATCTGTCTGCTTTTGTTTCCTTGTTTTTTCACTTTTGCTGCTGCTTCTTTAAACCTAGGAATGACATTTATAGTTAACTGTCACATCTCTATTTTCTTTCTAGAACTATCTTTTAAAGGTGAATTTCTTTGGTTTGAGCTTTTCTAACTCTCTTTCTTGCGTGCACACAGATATGCATGTTTGTAAATGTGTATTCTTACAAAAGAGGAATTACACAACCTTTAATTGTATTCAATTTGTGTTTTCTCTTGCAGCTCTTGGAGAGTGTAGCAGTGAAGTTTGATATGCTCATTAGATCATTTACTCATCTAGACACAGAATTTACCCAAATGGTTCAAATAACCAAATCATACAAGTCTTTGGAAAGCATTGATGAAGTTCTCAGAAACAGTGTTGGCATTAAAGCAAAGCTCTCTTGGGCCACTTTACATTCTCTTCTTCATTCTGAACGATCTGCTTGTCGTCACAATGGGTATCTGTGGTTAGGAGATTTACTCATTGCAGAAATAAGTGATGAAGGGGACGAGAGCCTTTTGTCGAGCATAAAAACCTTGGAGCGAAAAATCAACCTTGCTGGTGTTAATGATTATTCAGCTTCTTTAGGTGTTCCTTTACCCATTTGGCTTATGTGTGGGCTTCTGAAGTCAAGAAACAATCTTAGCAGATGGGGCTTTCTATTTGTTCTAGAGAGACTGCTCATGCGATGCAAATTTCTGTTAGATGAGAGTGAAGTTCAACATGGAATCAGAAGTGAAGCTGCCGGCCACATGCATGCCAAGAATCGTCTTGAAAAAGCGAATGCTGTGATAGACATCATGAGCAGTGCCTTATCCTTGATGGCCCAAATAAACGAGACTGATCGTATGAATATTTTGAAGGTAATATTGTTAATCTGATTCATCTCGAAACTGTTGTAACAGTCTGGAACAGTTTCAGAGTTACCATTCTTTTCACAGCTGAAACTGCCATTTGAATGCTATCTATTTTGGCCCAATGATGCTTTAACATTATTGGGGCTGGCATAACACAGAAGCAGATAAAGTTAAAATTCATCTGCATCTGTTGTTCATGATCTCTGCATTGACTGTTTGGAAGTTCAAAATATACTTATAAATACCTCTTTTCCTGAAAAAAAAAAAATACAATTAAAGGTTTTTAGTTGATTGCCCAAATATTCTTGGGTGGGTGGATGGCTGTTAACCTGCACCGAATTGTTAATACCTTCATAGTGGTACATCTGTCCATTGCTAACTTGAACTGCCATTTTGTGAATTAGTTGTTGAAGTCTCAATTTTTCGTGATCTCATCAAAACTTCGGGAAGGAAAATCACCTGTAAAAACTCACGTGGTGCTCTCAACTCGAGAGAGAGAGCGCAGCTGCAAGCCCATACATATTTTTCATTGATTTACTCGATTATCTTGTATGCTAACATTTGATTTTATATGTATGTGTGCGGCGGGCGGGCGCACGTATGTCTGAATCATATTTTTATCTCTTTTATATTCTTACATAATTATCTTTCTTGATGTATTTGAGCAGATGTGTGATATTCTATTTTCACAATTGTGCTTGAAAGTAGTCCCTACAACCACGATGCTGTTTGGAGACACAGAGATTAAAGATTCTAATAGTTCAGAATGGAATAAGGCGGATGGAGCGGAATCTCTTTCTCAAAAAAGGAACGTTGGCTGGGAAGAACCCTCCGGGAATTCTGACAGCAAACTTGGCAAAAATGTAAATCCTCAAATCTGTGGTACTGCGTCCATGGCAGCACTGCTGCTTCATGGGCAAGCAATTGTACCAATGCGATTGGTTGCACGCATTCCTGCTGCTTTATTTTATTGGCCTCTGATCCAACTTGCGGGAGCTGCAACAGACAATATTGCATTGGGAGTCTCTGTTGGTAGCAAAGGAAGAGGGAATATACCAGGTGCCACGTCAGACATACGGGCTACCCTTCTCTTACTTTTAATTGGTAAATGTACGGCAGACCCTGCTACTTTTATGGAGGTTGGTGGAGAAGAGTTCTTCAGGTAACTTTGTAGTAATGAACCCTGTTTATGTGAACGTCATGTTCCACTTTATATATGTTTATGAAGGAACTTTACATCAATGGATATTTGACAGGGAGTTGTTGGACGATACGGATGCAAGAGTGGCATATTACTCTTCTACCTTTCTTTTGAAGGCAAGTGTTTGATCTCTTTTGCTTACCTCGAGGTGTGAAATGTTCAAGTTATTTCATGCAATGTTGAATTGATTTGAGGTTTAAATTCGGCAGAGAATGATGACAGAGGAACCAGAAAATTACCAACGGATGCTTCATAGTCTTGTTTCAAGAGCTCAGCAGGTGGTTTCTTATTGATATTTCATTTTGTTGAAGAGATACATGGAAATTTTGGAAAACCATTGTTACCTAGGAAGCACCGACACAAACATGCTGACACGCATTTTTTTCAAAAAAGTACCGACTCAACATTTTAACTAAAATAATATTATTTTTTTTATATTGTAAAGTAAATTTGTTTTTGTTAATTCCGGCATGTCGATAATGTATCTCTCAGCTTATTGACGGCGACTTGTCGGTGTCCGACACAGTGTATCTCCCATTGTGTTGGCAATTTGTCAATAATGTGTCCGACTTTACAAAGTAGAAATTTGGACACATCATTTATGTTTTCTGACACTGTTATCGATGCGCCGGTGTTTGACACAATGTGTCTCCAACGTGTCATTGTGTCAGCAATTGTTCTACCATACAAAATCCAAAAATAATTTGGACAAGCCACCCAATATTTCTAATGTGTCGATGAACGATATGATTTATCTCCCGGTGTGTCGGCAATGTATAGGCAGCATTCCAACTGCACAAAACCAAATAATTAATTTGACATGCCAACTGGTGTTTCTGACTCGTGGCACGTGTTTATTGTCGTTGGGAGGGCGTCGGTGTATCCTAGATTGTTACTTTATTGAGTGTAGAAACAACATTTGTGATGGCTAGTACTAGATGGTTTTATTCTGTAAATCCAACGGCGATACAGATTAAACAAAATGAAAAGTAGAACATCCTGAATAGGAAGTTCAAAGTCTATACTGCATCATTTGTCTTTGTCCTCTGACTTGGTGAGTTAGGCGAGTCTTAAAATGGGATATATTATATTGATCACACGAGGGATTTTGCATTTTCTGTTGCCATTGTCATTGGGTCCTACCATTTTTGCAACTTGACTCTGCCAAGTTGACACAGATTATCAGATTTCTATTGACCTGATATAGCACTCGTCCAGCTCTTAGTGATGGCATTAGCTCACCAAAGTCGAGTTATTACGACACTTGGCCATGCCAGGTTACTTGAAGATGTGAACCTGATTTCTTAAGCAGCAATCATAATGGTCTCCTTTCTTGCTTCATTTTCTTCACTTCCTTGAATGCACAAGCAATGTTGTCTACAAGTTGGTGGAGCATAATCTTTATCTATCAGCTTTGTATATTTGGGTAGAAATATTCGAGAAAAAACAATATAACATATATGAATAAGAAAACTTTTGTATTTTGAAAATTTCATCAGTTTCTTGGAAGTAAATGGAACCAACTGTAATATCATCTTTTAGTCTTGTCAATTGCAAATACAAGAATCCACACACAAGAAGAACAATGAACATGATAATTTTTTGTTTTATCGTTTATGAAACTATTTCATCACTTGTTTGATCTATCAGCATCCCTTATTTGTTTATGGCAAGGAGACCATCTTGGTGGATCCTCTCTAAATCATGTGTCGTATCATGAAACCCTTTCTTTGCACGATCATCAAGATTTCAAACAAGTACTTGAGGTTGTTTGTGCATGTCTTTACAGAGTAACAACGAAAAGCTTTTGGAGAATCCCTACCTTCAGATTCGTGGCTTGCTTCAGCTGTCAAATGAATAATTTGGAAGCTCCATGTTGTGCTTGATTTGTTTCGTCATTTGGAGAAATTTATTGCTTCGTGCTCCTGATGATCAATGTATTCTGGTACAAGATGCTTGACGAGGCTTCAGTGAACAGATGTAGCTCCTTGCAGCCAATTGAAATCAAGAGAACAAGGTGCTTGTACATTAAACTTGGCCACATACTTTGTCTGCCGTTGTATATTCTTAAATAGCCTCTGTTATGCCCCAGTTGTGATTACATTAAGAGACAGTTTCATCTATTGGTATAAATGACGACAACTCCCTTATACAGATGAAAAAATAAAGCTTTGCATTCATTTAAAGATTATGAATTGTCACTTTTGTGTAGACAATTGACAAAGCGCAAACTATCATTGAGCTTCTATATGCTGAAATGGCTATTGAGCCTTCTTCAGGTACTGGTGTGCTGTGTTCAAATCTACTCTTTCCATAAAACTACCATACTTTCAAAATATTGGCCTTGAGGAAAAGACTTTCCAATTGGGAATTATGATGTCCATTATCACTTAATAGCACATCTTGGTAAATAACTATTTGCAATGTGCTATATCTTTTCATCTGTATTTTTAAGCATTCTTTCAAGAATATTCCTCTTCCCTCGGGTAGCTTTTGGATCAAAATTGCTTGATTTATTGCTCTGTAATTTTCTTACAGTGTGAAAAGATTTATACATATCTCTTGGTATTCAGTGCAAGTTTACACATATCTTACATTTCTTGATGATTCTTGGTGATCTTTTTCCTAGGAGAAGGCAGTATATTTGCTGTTGTGGCTGAGGAGTGTTAATGGAGTCTTCTATCAAGAGAAGATTTTCGTTCTGTTGTTCCTGAGGGCAGAATTCTTCTGTTGAAGCTCAAAATAGTTATTCAGTCGCTTCTTAATGAGTGCTAGATCAGCCGAAGGATTTTGAAATTCAGGACAGTAGATTAAAAAGCAGATAAATGGATATCTCATTGCGAGTGAAGTCTCTCAATAGGGGCACCATGGTACATAATGTTTTCTTAATTATTGCTATTGTGTTTTCTGGATTTTGTAGTTTTTCTTTTCAATTTTGAGTAGGAGGCATTTTGCATTCTCTTTTACTTTAGCCTACAAAATTATTACACCAGATACAGGAGCAGAAAATATCCTATTATCACTGTTGTATAATTGCTGTTGAGAAACTCTTTGTAACATGCAAAATAATTATATACTTGTATTTTTGTGCCTGAAATTTCAAATTTATGCGATGTGTTTTTTTGGGTTTGGACTCCCTTTTATTGTGGTTAAACCCTTTTATTGTGGTTATTTTTCAACTGACATAATATTTTCTTTCACTAGATAATTTTTAGTTTTAATTGAGTAAACTGCATCACATTCTAAAAGAGAGAGAGTTACCTGATCAATGATTTGCATCAACTGCACGTTACAGAAATGAGGACAATTTTCATTCTACGCAAGCATGCGAGACTTTCTGTAAGTTTTGGTATTGTCATCGTTGACTTTGTTAGTTTATTCATCTCGTATCTTTTACCTACAAGTAATTACCACATAGTCATGAATGTGGTTTCTATCGAAATATACTATTATTGTGTGCTTTGAAATGAGGAAAAAAATTTGTTGCATTTTTATTTTATTTTTTAGTTTTAAATATGATTGGAATATAAGTAGTTTTATGTTATTTCAACAGGCTTTTGGATGGAAACAATTATTAAAGACAAGATATATTAATTAATAGAAGATTGATGATAAAAATGCATTGAGAAAACAAGAGTCGTGATTGGTGACGGTATACATTAGTATTCATAATGCACACATGACGACCCCCCAATAGGGGGCCGTCATGTGTGCATTATGGATACCATTATGATATCCATAATGTACACAAAGAATTTTCCAGAAAACAATTAGGGACATAAGATCTATAATGAGCAAAGATTTGAGAACCTTAGTTATAATACATGGTGTAACCATTAAAAACAATATAAATAGCAATTGAAGTATTAAAAGTTGCATGAGTTGAAATTTTATGGACAACTTTATTTACTATATATCTCTTTGAATAAAATCAGCACGTTGAAAATAGAATAAGGATAATGCTATCTAGCAAATGATACGAAAGCACTAGTTTAAGTGAAAAATTCTTCACTGCAAGCAACTTCAACGGTCCCATGAAAGTTCTTCACTGCAAGCGATGATGACGGGATCGGATTGGGCGGAGCAGGGCGGGGCCTGTTCTTTATTCTTTTCTTTTTTTATTGAATATTTTTAATTATTTTATGTTAAAATTGTAAAGTTACAATTTTGCCCTTTTTAGATTTGGGCAAAAACAATTTTTCTAGTCAACACAATAGAACATGAGTTGAACGAGAAGAGAAAAAATAGGTCCGCTCATACATAACCATGTGATCCCACAGTGTAACATTTTGAGATCGCAAAATTAAACATTTTTGCTTGATGTTGAACATATTTTATATGTTGCGGTCGTAGATGGGTGGGCTTGCATCCACAATCCATAACTCTTAACCTTCCATCAATTTGGTCCCTAAATTTCTCTTTTGGTTCAGTACGTGCCCCTCTTATTTGCACATTGGATCCTCCATCTTTAAATCTATACAATTCATTCATCATCATTCACTATCATCTATAACGGTTGTGTTACATGTATATCACAACTTATAAATATGTTTACTATCATATGTAGCGAGATTTGATTGGATCAAAATCTCATCAATAAAAAAAAGTTCACTTTGTTTTTTGCATCTAATCAATGTGTAAAAGATTATGTAAATGATGATGTAAAACAAACATTTTTCCATCTAGAATTGATCTGAAAGTTTGCAATTTAATCATCTATTAATTCTTTTAATTATCATGTGAACTCTTGTTAATCTTTAATTTGCCCCTAATCAACGAATTAAACTTCAAATATGCTATTTTCACGTCAAATGTATTTAAAGTTGGGGTTTTACCTACAATTAACTTTAATTAACACCAAATTAGGTAAATATTAACTCAATTTAGTGATAATAAACAAGTTTAAAAGCTTAAATAGTTATATAAAATACACTCATCATACCTCCAAACTTAAAATATTGTCATTTCGAGCAATGCTATCTACTAAAATATACAAGCAAACAAATATAACAATCAAAATTTAGATAGGATTGCCAACCTCACACCAAGTATTAAAATTGCTTGACAATTCATAAAAAAGTTTATAATTAATCACTACAATCAAGATTTTCACTTAACCCATGCTAGATTGACGTGCGTGTATAGTCAATATAATCATCATGAACTTCTATGTTAGTTATTTCTAAATCTCGATGATCAAATATTTCATTTCTTTTCATATGATACAAACTCCCAAACTTGTTCTAAGGGCCTGGTTGGGAGTTTTGCCGTGGTGATTATGAGCGTTTTTTAAAGTATTAGTTTTAAGAGTTTATGAATGGATCGATTTTGAATGATTTTAGTAACGATTTTTAAAACTCTCCAACCTATGTTTGGAAGTTTATTATTCAATAGTTCTAAATTTTTTTTAAAAGAATAAAATTGTGTATATATCCCTTATTCACAAGTGAAATTTTACTTATAGATAATTTTTTTTACATATAAGTTAATATTTAAATTTAAAATAAAATATTTATATAAAAATTTAATTTAAAATTTTTACTTATGAGTAAATTTACAATTATAAGTAAATTTTATACTTTTAAATAACTTTAAGTGACTTTTTACTTATAAGTAATTTTTACATTTTATAGGTGATTTTTTTCTTATTGGTAGTATTTTTATTTTACAATAATTTTTACATGAAGTGATTTTTTTTTATTTGTAAATAATTTTTAATTATAATGTAATTTTTCTTATCTTACAAGTATTATTTTACTTACAAGTTTTTTTTTTTATTATAATATAATTTTTAGCTAATATATTTTAATTTACAATTTAGTTTTGAACAAAATAGGTTGGTTGTAAATAATTATTTTATAAATGATAAATTAGAAGAGAATATTAGAAACGATCAAAAACCTATTGATTTGGTGAGTTAAAAGAACCTTTCAAAATTATACTACACCGATTTTGGGTGATTTTTAAACCATCCAAAATCGATGTTCAAAAAAACTAGTAAGCACCGATTTTTCAAACTCCTCGTAAATGGTGCCATCTAAAATCGGGAAAAAAAACTCCCAAGCAAGCCACAAGTCTCTCACCCAAGGTGTTTAATCTAGAGTTAATTTCATAACGGTATTTTCTTTTTTGCTCAAGTTTGGATATAATTTCGTCAATGGAAGTTACTACCTCGAAAATGTGATGATTTTCTCTAGATTTAAGTGACTCAACCCCCAAGCTTCAACTGGCGAATAATCTCGCAAGAAATTTAAATTCTGAATTGAGTATCTAAAGTTTAGTTGGAAAGAAACAATGCTTGTAGTTGTTTTATCACTACCTCGACATGTTTTGATATATTTTTTTATTATGCCATTCTTCCCTTTTTGTGATATTTTTTTTTAGTTTTCGAATGTAGTTTTCATTCTACACTACAAGCAACGTTCTTTCTCAATATATCATTTTGTAAATATTGATGATGATTATGTTCTGATTTTTCAAGAGCCGCATCACACAACAATGTGGGTAACTTTTTCCTACGTACTGTGAATGGTATGTTTGAGCCACATTATTTTGGAAGAATATATTTTGGAATAGTAGATTGATGGTGAATTTGTGGTTGAAAAAAGAAGGAAAAATTATTGATGTGATGAAAAATATTATTATTGAAGAATGTGATGTTGAAAATGAGCAGATTAATGAGAATAAAAATTTTAATGTGACCAAACATGGGTTAAATATGAATATGTTGATTCTTAAATCAAGTCGCTTATATATTAGTTGAATGTCCATTGACCTCAAAAGGGAAAATTTGTTGTTTTGAACAGTGATTTTTTGTATAAATATGATGTTTTGAATATTAATTTTTAGGAAAATGTGTGGTTAAAAAGTGAAAAAAAAAATTGGATTACGTGCAGAATATTTTATTGTGTAAATGTATAATTGAAAATGAATATAAAAAATAAATAATTATTTTTTAAATATATGTATCTGTTGGGATTCAAAACTCCAAATTAGC
>CAIGRQ010297882.1:0-21442 GCA_903798375.1 Fraxinus sp. D2006-0159
TTATTATTTGCAATAGGAGTCCTCCAACTTTTGACTTTTGAGGCAATTACCTAACAAGGAGTCCTTAGCATCTCGGAGAGAAATATAGACGATAAATGGGCGGTTGAGCATGTATGTAGGTCGGGTGGACGGGATTCAGTTGCGAGCCAATGAGACTTAGGACCGGCTGGACAGCATTGAGATAGAAGTGAGATAGAAGTGAGAGAGCAGACTACTGTCATTCGAGGTCTTCAGGTCGATCTATTTCAGCAATTTGAGATGATGCAACATATTTTAGCAAGATTGGCTCCACCGTATGGAGACGACATTTCAGGTTTTAGTTTTCCACCACCACCTCTATATTGATTAGGGGAGTACCGGTTATCCCTTTTTGTGCTTTTAATTTATTCTTATCCTTCAATTATGCATGTTAACTTCTACATATTTCAACATTGAGGACAATGTTATTTCAACTTTTTGTTGCACCATTTATATTTCATCAATAGCTATGTTTAATTTATTGCTTCCTGTGTGATTGTCGAATGAAAAAAAAATAAAAAAAAAAATGTTTGCATATTACATTGATATCTATGCATGACTGTGTGTGCTTGTATGGGTATGATAGCCTTGCCGGCGATGATGTGGATATTTGAATAAAATGTACTAGGAACTGTGGATATGGTGCATAATTTGATTGACTCATACTTGTTGATGTGGAACTTGACATTCTTTGTTCACGATACTCATGTTCGACAAGCTAAGTTCGTGATTAGATTCTTGAATAAAGGATGAGAATCCAGAAAAACCTCTATCATACTGATCCGTAGTCCATTTTTAGAGTAGTTTGGAGATGGTTCAGTTGTTATAGGGGACTATTAAGATAAGTAGGGGTTCCGTGGATGTAATTATACTATGGATTGCCTAAGCCAATGAGATGAAGATTAGGTGATAGTCTTAAGTTAAATGTTATTTTAGAAATTGGATGTCTAAAAGAAAAATGGGTATTGCATTAATCTCTGAGTGAATATAAGCATCTTTTCGAGCCTGTATATCTCGGATGATTAAGCTTTTAAGGTGGTTTAAAACCTGATGCCCTATGATCATCTGACTTAGAAGTCATCGACCTAAAGCTCGTTACATAGGTTATATAGAAAGCAAATAAAAAGATGTTCACAAAAATAAATAAATTGTATAATAATAAATACGATATTATATTGATTAAGGCTCAAACATTTGGTTGATATAACTACACCTCTGACGTAAGGCGAGTAGCTTAGTCTAATATTAAGAGTTGAAGCAATCAAATTAGGAGAGCCTTTCCTTGTTGAAATGTGAGCCTGTAATAGTGAGATCTAATCAAACTCAGAAACTGTAAGGACTACAGTTATTTAAACTCCTAACTTTAGAACACACCCTGAGGTAATTGAGCGAAGAGAGGATATAATTGACCACTATGGGTTGGGTGTAAACCAATCATGAGCTTGATATGTTGACATGAGTTCACACACACAATTTGAGTTATACATTCAATATGTAAAGGTTGATTTTAAATTGTGTACTATTGAAACTGTTTCTTGTGTTGATTAATGAATACCAATCTTGAGATACAACATATTGTCAATCCATGTTTTGTGTAGAATTAAGTCACCATTTTGTTTAAGGACAAACAATAGTTAAAGTTTTAGAGATTTGATAAGTGCATTTTTCAACACTTATTTTGCTACAAAACATGACTAATTGTTGACAAAATGTTTGAATATGGCTTAATTTTGCATAATTTCGTTTTGTAGCACTACATTGATGGATGTGGCGGAACTCAAGAGAAAACATACAAAAAAGGTCCAAAATGAAAGAAAACAAAATTTCAGAGACCAAAGTACAAATAGTCAAAAGATGACCCAAAGCACGAATCGAGAATTTAAACCAGCTAAATACAAGAGATGTTAGAAGAAGGAGAACGAAGAAAAGAGGTCAAAATGGGAGAAAATAATGTTCGAGGGCTAAAATGACATAATTGGATGTTCTCATCTACCATGTAGTTGCATGGTATAATTCTCCATGCGGTCGCACAACCACCTGCAGGGAATACAGAGGCCATACTTGGACGAACCATGCGGTCGCATGGTTGATTTTCGATGTGAAATTTCTGGTTTCCTTATTTCGTTCAAATACATAAGGAAATGGATTTTGGGATGCATATAAAAGCTTAGAGCCATCATTACGAGGGGGACGCATTCCAACTGAGAGAGAGACCCTAGAACATACGTTGAAGGAAATTTTGAGCCAAAAATATGAGGAGAAACACAGATTGACGGGATTTCAAGCAGAATATTTAACCGGTGATGTCGTTTTTTCAAATATCTGTGTGTTTTATTATTTTCTCCATGTTAGGCTAGATATTTCTGTAGTAGGAAAATGATGAACCATGTGAAGTAATCTTCTAATTCCTAGTTTTACATTTTTGACAATAAAACACGCTATTTGAATTTGAATGGTTTATATACAATTATTTTTCTCCACAATTATGTGTGCAAATGGTAGTGTGAATCTGGTGGCATATTTTATGCATTCGAGAGAAGGAAAATAGGCTGATAAATTATCATAGGATCCGATAGGGGCTAGAGATATACTATTTTGCTTTACGTGAATCTCTAAGTGTTCACAAAAATCCATACATTCTTGTATATTTGCATTCGTCATAGGGATATAGTTTCAAAACTTCAACCGTGTTGTCAATTTGTAGAATTAGGATTAAAAGAGATCATTGCATGGGGATTCGTGATCCTAGTGCGTCTTTCATTCATTAAGTTTAACAACTTGTTTTCAAGCATTGTTTTGCATTCTAGTTCAATTAGTTTACTCATAATCACATTCGTAAATTAGTTTAGTCACAATTTCCATTACAACGTAAACATGCTATTTTCTTGTTTCGGTTAAGGTCAAGATAGTAAAATTGAAATAAATGAATCCCTGTGGGACGATATTCGGAGCTCTAAATTCCATATTATTACTTGTTACGAACCGTACACTTACGGAATCTAAAATCGAAATACATTTTCGTATAACACCTGTCAAGAATTATTGATTTTATTAGATGCTGATTTTGACTTGTGGAATTCATTGATAAGTAGTAATCTGCACATAAAATCGGAGTTGAATTGCCTTTGTGGCTGAATCTTTGATAATTAATTAGGAAAACAGCTCATTGAGAATCTCCATGTCTGTGCACTCTTGAAGTGTCTTAATCTTCAATCTTGTGTATAGGTCGGTCTTTGTGAACTTGCAAGTTTCTGCATTTTTCGTGATTGTTGGCAGAAATTTGTATTTTTGACCTATGTCTAGGCATAATCTGAAATCTGAAAATTTTCCAAGTCTTGTGTGAATTTTAGTATACTTTGCGAATTTGGCCTTTACTTTGTGTAAATTCAATTTTGAATTTTTTGTTGCTAAGTTTTGGTTTAAGCCTTGGAATCAAAACACTTAATTTTGTGTTATAAGGTAGGTTGGGGGGGGGGGGGGAGATAATGACGTCTACTGAGTTCAGATTAGACTTGTTCAACGGGATATGTGACTTTCCCATTTGATAACATTAAATGGTCTCCATTTTAGTTCAACAAGATGTTGATGAGGCTATAGATAGCAAGTTTCTGACCACTTATAGTGAGAATAAAAAGACAGAGGAAGATGGATTAGCTTACATTTCTATAATAGGTGATAATGTATAAAGAGGAAGTAGGTAAGCTAGACAACACTAAGGCTTTGTGGGATAAACTAGAAGAGTTGTACATGGTTAAGACTTTACAAACTTTTCTTGTTAGAGAGTTTTTCTAGTTTTAAGTTTTACCTGACTAAAGACCTAGGTGAGAGTCTCCACGTGTTTAACAAGTTGGTCCAAGACATCACCAAGTGTGGTGAAAAATCTCGGACGAGTACAAGGCTATAATCCTTCGAAATGCCAATTTCAAATCCTTCAGGGAGGAGATTAAGAAAGTCATTGAGTATAGCATGGACACCTTAATTCCAGATATAGTGATTAATTCACCAAGAAGAAATTGGAATTCAAGATTGAAAGAAATGAAAATCAAAAGGTGGAGGGGTTAATGGCACGAGGTAGGTCCCCTGTGAAAGGACAATGATGATGAATCCGGAAGGAAGGATACAGGTAAAAATAGGTCAAGAACGAAATCTGGATCTAAGTGTAGAAAGTGCTTTGAGTGCGGTAAGATCGGTCATTTCATAAGCGATTTCTATCAAAAGAAGAATGAATATAAGGATAAGCCAAATGTAATGTAGCTAATGGATCTTCTAGTAATTTAGGAGAAGCATGTGTTGCTCAATTAGTAATTTGGATGGATCCTAGACTCTGGATGTTCATTTTATATGACATCTAGGAGGGATTGATTTATTTCTTTGACCAGAAGAGAGAGAGATTGTAATGCACAATAATATCTCCTGCAAGATTGCAGGAATCAGAACTCTACGTAACTTTGAGAAAGTAAAATATGTACACTAGCTAGGACGTAATATAATGGGAAGTTTGTTGGTGAGGTATTTAAAGAAATGAGAGGATCCATAGTACGAAGGGCATTATTAAAAATGGGATATTTGTCATTAGGGTGGAACTGGTATTTGGCATAAAAGGTTAAGATGTATTAGCTTATAGGAGCTGTACCTTCTTGAAGCACAAGGGGTGTTTGGAGGAGAAGTAATAAGCAATATAGCATTTTTGAGCATTGTAAGATAGGTGAGCCATATAGGGTGATTTTTAAAGTAGGTATACAATGGTCGGACTCCGTGTTAGATTAATTACCTACATGTAAACCTTTGGGAAAACACTTTAACACCATCTGGATATAGGTTTTTCTTTTCCATTATAGGTGATTTTTCTACAAAAGTGTTAGCTTTCCTTTAAAGCCAAAGCTTTAATGAAGTTTAAAATTTGGAGGTCAGAGAAAATCATTTGGGAAAGAAAGTAAAAGCCTCAAGAACCACCAAGGATTTAGAGTTTAGAGTTTTACAAACAAGAATTTGATATTTTTTGCAAGACAAATAGCATACTTGGGCACAAAATGGTCACATGTACTCCACCATAAATAGAGGTAGCTGAGAGTATGAATAAGACTCTTTAAGAGAAGATTGGGAGTATACTAGATAGTTTGAATTTGAATAAGTTTTTTTGGGGAGAGGCGGTAGTTACAACTTACAACTTGCTACTCATATATAGATTGCCCTTTGAATGCCTTAGATGATAAGACACAGGAAAAATGTGGACTGGGATGCCAGCCAATTATGATAACCGTAGGTGTTTGGTTGTGCCACCTCTACACACTAAAGTAAGGTGGAGTTAGGATCGACATCACCTTAGTGTGTGTTTCTATGTTATCCTGAGGGTCTACGGGTTGTGGAATAAGGGGTTGAAGGGTTATAAGATAGTAATAAGTAAGGATGTCATGTTTGATGAAAATGACAATGAAAAAATCAGCAGCTAAAATCACTGAGGAGAGTGAAATTTAATAGTCGGTGGAGGTAGAAAATGTAGTCCCGAGTGTTACAAATGATGATACTTCAATCGAGGTTAAGCCTAACTTATAAGCAACCTCAAATGTAATAACCCAAATCTAGATACCCTAGGTTTAGAAGTATTATCATTTAAATTTCTGTTAAATTATTAAATGCATAAGTGATTTGATTTTTCTTTAACATAATAAAGATTAATGACCTTCATTTATGAAAAGAATTATAGAAAATTTTTACACTTAACAAAATATAAGATAATTAAATTAAATATCAATTTTATTTTGAAATGAAGTTATTACTTAAATGTTTTAGTACTAAGTGTATCTCACCACAAGTAGTTGTCTCGAATTGTCTTGGTTTCGTCTTAAAAAAAAAGGAAAGAGATAACATAAAATGAGCTAACGCCAGTAAGAAAACCTCATGCGCATGTTATGATATGCATTTATTTACACAAATTATCTTTTCAAAATACACATCCATTTATTTTATCATTTGTTTAAAAGAATATTAATATTGTAAGTTCCATTTAGTGTATCGTCTAGTCAATTAGAATACAATAGGCCATTATTATTTGGAACATGATTCAATTACCTGTAATACAACAAGATAGTTAACAATAAACGCTCAACATTATCGTTAGCTGGGTGTGTCAGTCCCCCCATGCCTCATTTTTCATGGCATAGACACTTAATATTCTTTGCCACATTATCAATTAAAAACTTTTCATTTCTTGAAACTTTACTTCATGCATGCTAGTGGATGCGATCACATGCATGAAATAACAATTTATGCAATTTGCCTTCTTTTCGTAATTAATTGTAACCACTGTTTTCCTCCACCACAAGTGAGGGTTTACCAGTAAAACTCAAAGGTTATTAAAAAAAAAAAAAAAAAGAAACATCGTAACTTATGAATGAACATAATGAGATATTTACTTAGAATCCCTAGAAATTTACTTTTAGAATAACAAGTAGAGATATCCCTATCAATTGACGAAATCAACTTGCGGCCATTACCATTTATTAAGAAACTTTAATGTACCTGATATTATTTATTTATTTTAGTCACTTAGACATTTTCTTAAATATCTAGCTAAAATCTTTTTTTATTTTATTTTATTCTATTTTACTTCATGCACCATAAGTATAAGCATATCAACACGTCTAAGAATGTCACGTCAATCAAATAGATCAAATATGTCGTAAACATTCACATTTTTGCCAAAAAAAAGACTCTTAAATACTTAATACATACATAAAAGGGGTAACTAAAAATCAAATAATTTTATCTCTTTATGAAAAATATAAAATAAGATATGACCTTAATAAATATATTTCTAACAGTTCGCAGAAAGATGAGTCAAGATATATTTAAATGAGTCAAAATGTTGTTTCTTAATTTTAAAACATTCGATCAAAAACTTTCTAGTTGCTGAAATTTTACCTAAAAATTTTAAAGTCAATATTGAACATAACTTTTCAAAATCACGATAGACATAATTTAGATCATGTACAAACTTTTACAAGGTCTAAACTCATTATTTGTACCACATTTTCTATTTTACTATTCAGGGTATATGTTTTGCAATAACACGTTCAAGGTAAAGTACTCTAAAGTACATACCAATTAATTCCTTGGACAAACGACTTCATAAAAATTAATTATGATTCCTGGCATATAAAATAACAACTATTATAAAAATCAAATCATTATGTAGAAAATAAAGTAGATTTAAAAATGTTAAAACTCACTTTTCAATCCTCCGGTGCAGAAATGAATTGTAATATTAATTTTATATAAAATCAAATATGATTCCAGTCAGTCCAAATTTTTAAAACATCATGATAAGATATGCAAAAATATGTTGAATAAAACTACTCTCCAAAATTTTACTTTAATATAATTTGAAGAATTCTTCAAAGTTGGAGTACAAGGAAACAACATCAAATTTGCAAAATGAATTATAAGAATCAACAATAATTTACATCTTATAAATACAACATATAAAATGCTTAGACAGATTAACAAGGTCATTCTAATATAAAATTTAATAATAATAACTTAAAGAAAGCTAATGTCAATATTTATAAATTGACAAGTGATTATATATCTCTTTGTATGGGTGAATCTCCTTAAGGTCCATTTGATTTTGGTGTTCAAATGGAGTTTAAGAAAATGAATTTTGAAATAGAAAACTAATATACAATAAAGTAAAATTTGAGAGAGAAAGGGAATGCATGTTTTTGGATTGGATTCATAAAGAAAGTTAGTTTTATTTTGTAAAGAGAGATGTAACATTTAAGAAAATTTAAATTATATTCTTTTACATTTCATGTAGGGATTATTTACAGTAATTAGATATTAAAAGCCCACTAAATTGTTTTTATTAGGTTGTCAAACTTCCAACTTAATGTCTACTTATTAGTTAATTTAGATTTTATGAAATTTATTTAATATGAATAAAAATTGAATATTTCCAAGAACTTGCCTAGGTTCAGTTTATATAACAATAGCAAGTCTAAAGATTATAAGCACCAAAAATCAATAAATAAATAAATAAATAAATCATATAACTTATTTAAAGTTTAATTCAATTTTTTGCATAATAGATTTAAATTTATTAGGCACTTCGATCATCAAAGGTCATCCAACGTTTCATTGCAAAACATAAAAAGTCACGATAAGAATAAATTTACTAATTAAGCATTAAATATGACACTGTAACAATCATAATTACATACACAATAATGTAAAAGGACATGAGACGTTACATCTGAAAATTACGAATTACCAAATTAATTGCTACTAAGTTACTGAATGGTTATGACTTATCCGTTTTTAATTTTGACCCTACGTGTGGAATGGAATCAATCAATCGAAAGCAACAAGTCACTTTTAATTGTTTGTAGATGATTGAGCACACATGTCTAATTATCGTAAGTTTGAATACCGCAGTAATATATAATGCAATAAACGGAGAAATCCAATTGGGTAAAAACTCCGAGACCAAGCCAGTTACCTCCACTATAGAAAATATAGAATACAGTTTGTTTTTAGCCTAGCAAATTCTACTAGTTCTCGCTGTTGTAAATCTTGTAATCTCCAAGATCTGTTGTTTCTTCCAGACTCACGGTTTGCTACCGTAGACACTATCGAGCCAATCTGCTAGACTTCCCGATCTAACTCATGTAGCTTCCAAGATCTACTGATTTTCTTCAATTGTCTCTTCCAAGTGAATTTTCAAGAACCCGTTCCAAGGTCTTGTGCTCTTCCTGCGCTTGTAGTCTCAAACTCCAAAAACTCAGAAGTCCAACTGAGAAAGTGCCTTCCTAAGGATATTTAGGAAGTAGGTGTTTTGGATTCTTTAATGTGATGTTTTCCCAAATAGATGGTTATATGGTCTCAAGAATAAACAATGAATCACAATGAAAGAATATGTTCTTGAATCTTTAGAGAATACGATGAGGCAATGAAGATAATGAACCAATGGCTTGGATATTTATAGGAGAGAGTAATTGGCCGTTTAAAAACACAACTTAGGGTTTTCCGTATAAACCTGTTGCTCGAGCGAGAAGCTGGCTACAGGCGGGGTGACAGGCATTCTGTTTTTGTCGCTCGAGCAGTATTGATGTGATAGGCTAGCGAAAATGCAGTATTATATTTCTCCTCTTTTCATGCTCAAACCCTAGATCTCATAACCTAATTTATACAAATTGCATCTTAGGTCCTTGACTTTTACAACATGTTACAAATCAGTCATTTTGTCCACATAATCGCCAACACTAAAAACCTAACAACATCAAATGAAGATAAAACAATGCAAACTGAAGTAACTAAAGCTGAAAATGGTCAAAATATAAAATAATAGTTATCTAGTTAATTACCAATTAGCAAGAGTTGAGGAAAGAAGACAAAACAGACCTTCTACTAGGTTTCGATACATAGAGTTATTGTCAGAAGTTGATAAACCTAAGAGGCAGTCATTAGTTGATTTCAAATGGTTTATAAGAAGCCGGGGTTGACAGTAAATTTTTTCTAGTTAAAAAATGGGTAAGAAGTTCATCTCTTATGTTGTAAATAAAGTAAAAGTAGGTTTGATCATGTTTTGGACTTAAGAGACAAGTAATAACAATATATTCGTTTTCTTGTTATTGTACTTGATAATGTCTCTTAATTTCATAGTGAAGTTCATGTTGAAACTGCATGTTTAAGGTCAGTTTAGTTCTGGTTAATCTGAGCTTCATATGCTAGATTTGCAATAGACTGAATCAGTGACAGAAGCTAAGTTTTAGAGTCTAAAATTGCACTTGATCTGTAGAAATCTGGTTGATATTTTGAACCTGTATATGGGTTGTATTGGGTTATATCTTTGATTTCTTGGTGAAATCATTAACAAAATTGCTTTGATGATCCATGATCAGTAAGGTTTGAGCTTATTGCTAAAGCCTGGTTTAATACTGCACATTAAGAACTGAATTCACTTTGTGTTTGTTTTTGCAGGTACAAGGAGCAATGAAACGAAGGATAGGTGATAGGTTTCTTGTACTGTTTTCTCGAGTCAAGGTGGAGTTTGTGATGAGTTTTGACTCAAAAGAAAAGACGTGATTTTTGCAAACATGTTTCTTGCTGTTGGAACAAAGTAACTGCCCATTTTACATTCTTCAAAGGACGCTGGGATTAGACCACCAAGGCCAACCAGGACAAGATTTATCCTTCTTGACAGATCTGATGGCTGGGATAAAATAGGCAATCAATTTGTTCCAACAGCAAGAAATATGTTTGCAAGAAACACGGCTTTTCTTTCTTTTTCTTTTGATTCTAAACTCGTCACAATTTCTTTATATTTAGTAGTCAAATTTATGATGTTAATTTTCCATCCGCTGAAAGTATATGTATAAAAACAAAAGGTAAGCAAACATAGTGTGAATTATGACCCCAATTTTTTTGTCACATATCAATTTTTTTTATTCATTGACTAATTTAGCTAATTAATGAACTGCCAATGAACTATACATGTTGCAGTGATTAGGGAATAAAAAAAAAAAAATCACATATGAACCAGCAGATATTTGCACAATCTGAATCCAAGCAAGAAACTATAAGGGCGTGTTTGATTGCATTTATTTTATGTTAGTTTTCCTCCCAAATTCGTACTTTAGAGTGTTTGATTGCTATTTTTTCCATTAAAAATATTTTCCAACTTTTGAAAATTTACCTAATTTTCCTTGTTTTTAAGGAAAACATTTTCTTTAGAGGGAGTAGATTTTTATTTTCCTCAAAACAAGGAAAATATTCTTTTCTGGGAGATATTTTCCATACCAATCAAACACACTTTTACAGTCAAAGCGCCTTCAATTAAGATGCCATAAAGGAAGAAAAATGATATAAAATTCATCTGTCTCTTGTAAACGATGATGGAAATGCAGTCCTCCTTGAAGTAAGTATTTAACTCAAACAAACATTAAAATGTTGAAAAGATGGGCATAAAATTTAAAACAATTAATTAGAAAAACTGCAATCATATATCATCATTCAAGCTCAAAATTTCAAAGCAACTGTTCTTAAAGTTTACAGTACTAAATGAAAGAAAAACAAACATTAATGTTCCTTAAATTAAATGCAAAATTCTTAAATGTAGTTTACTCAATCTCTAGCATTAGAAATTAAATAGCAGCCCTGCAAGGAACCCCTTTTCTACTACGCTTACGTTTGTTTGGATTCGTAGGTTGCTCAACCTCATCCCTTCCTTCTGTAAGCATCCCCGTAGCTACAGGAGACTTGCTTCTTTCGTAGAATGCTTGAACCTAAAAATTTGGTCGAGGTAAAATGAATAGGTGTTGAAAAAACTTAAAAATTGCTCTCTTGAGCCATTTTGTGTGTGCGCATCTATGCGTGTATGCACATATATGCGTTCAAACTAGACTAGTTAGTTTTATATTATTTTTGGCATTACAACCTTGCAAGCTAAGCAGCAGAAGCTATATCGATCAAAGTCATTCAGTTTTCTCTTACACACATGGCATGCTTCATCGCCATCCATGTGGGAACCTGAACCATTGTGGGGAAGCGGCTTAAGCGACACAACCCACTTTTTGTTGCATTTGTAAGGCTGCAATCAATATTTAATGAGTCTACAAAATGACAATTTATATATGACTATCTGTAAAGCAATTATATGTGAAAAAGTCATTATATTATAGTAAATCCATAATACACATTCAATGATTTATTTACTACGGTACAGAACTTCACTAACGCGTTGTAATACTTTTCGGGACTGCTGTTTTGCCTTTGCAACATTTGAGGTGCTTGTACCACGTCAGATCCCAAACCATAGGTAATTTAGTCAGAAAATACCGTATCTGAAAATTTTGTTAATTATTTGTGATGGATTTTTGCTGTCGCAAGAATATAAGTGAAATACCATCTAAATGGAAAGTACCTGAATTGTTGAACAATCAAGATGACTCTCGATCTCCTTGAGAGGTACCACATCTTGATAGACATGACGATAAATGGTGAGTAGCTGGTGATCGTTATGGGTACCTGATGCGATGCAATACTTGCAGTTTGAGGAATCGCAAGTAATGCAATACCTATTCAAATCATTCTTTGAAAAATCATGACTCTCACATCTACCAAAAAATGTCTTTTCTAGCAAACCATCAAGCCACTCTGGAATCACTTTCTCACATTGAATAGTCATATCAACCTAAAAATAAATCATGTTATCAAGAAGATATAAAGCTAAAACATGTTTAGAAATCTAAAAATAAGCACTTACATATCATGTAACATAAATAAAGAACTGAGAATTTAACATCAATTTCTCTTAATAAAATCCAGTGGAAAATATGCTGCAAATAAATTCAAGAAAATTGGCGTCGATCCATTAGTACTTCTCAATGCTACAAATAAAATAAAGTTGGGTCATTAAAGGGCACAATATTTAGGCAAAAAGCCCAAAAACTAATAAATAGATTTATTTGTTTTTATTTATATGTGTTTCTTAATTACATGAAAGAGTGTTATGTCTTTAGATTCTTAGGGCTGATTGTGAGTCATAATTGATTATTACACAATGAATTCATATTAAATACTAAGACAAATTGTATCAGATTTTGTATATGCAATTATTTCAAATATTTCAACGAATAAGTGACCATCAAATCCAGGAAATTTGAAATTTTTTGTCCCTAATTTACACCTATATATTTCCACTCTCCTCCCTTCCCCAAATCATGTTGCTTTCCAGATAAATTGAAACCACTCTCTTTGTGCTTTTAATTTCATTAGTCATATAAAAGTTTGGCTAGCTAGTTTATCACAGCATCTATGTTTAATTTTTTTTTTAGAAAAAGGAATTCATAAATATTTTGAACGGAATTTTTTTTTTTAATTGTATAGTTTTAAGAAAGAAATTCTAAAATGGTACAAATAGACTAAGACAAACGAGACCAAAAACTTCCTAGCGTAGAATTGCCATATCTCTATCCTTAACTTTCCTATATATATGCATAAATTTGTTGAACACCGGCAATTTATCATATGTTTCTTTCTAAATCTTATTGAAAACCTATACTTGCAGGAAAAAAGTCGCAGTTTTCATTTAAAGCGCATCTTTACAGAACAAGAATTAATATGAAATCAAACCGAATATCAATGATCATATAAGCATTTCAAAAGGAATTATAAATAAGTATTAGCACTTCATAATGGATGTTACAACTGCATACCTTTCCATGGATTTCAACAGAAGAAGAATAAGACATCTTTTTTGTATTGACAATCACAAAGAAGTGTATAAAACCTTCTCATACTTATAGTGAATCATAATAAGGTTGAGTATTAATTGAGATTATCGTGATTAATTAATTTCCTTTGTCCAACACAGTAATTGGCAAATTGAAATTAATAAGGTGGTTAGCTAATTAAATTATCTTATCTGTAAAAGAGGGAAGAATAAATGTTCAATTTTATTTTTTTTTTGGTACCAAGTATCCCAGCTTAGCCTGACTAATTTCCTGGACTACCAACCACCGGCCCCTCAGTAACTGACGAAGGTAAACCGCAGGTTATGCCCAAGTTGACCAGGGTTCGAGCACCCCTTATACTCCTGACCCTAAGGGAGTCTTCCTCCATGGTTATCACATCACCAAACTGCTCCAACCAATATTGTTTATTACATCACTCAGCTGCTCCAACCAGAAATCGAATTCCCCACGCTGAGGTTGCAAGCTCAATAATGTCCTTCCTTTACCAACTTGGATGTGCCCCGGAGGGCGATTTTGGAGCATTAATTTTATTTCTGAGGAACGTGGTTTACGTGTAAAATTATTTTATTAGGAAAATGCAAGACTAAAGATGAGGGTTTAGAAAGAGGCTCAGGATATTTTGACACGTTACTAAAGTTTTGATATGTCAAAAATTTAGTGAAATACATGTAAAATTCTAGTGACGCGAATCTCAAGTGGAACCATCAAAATGGAACAACTTTAAAGTTATTAAGATTAAGCCTATGTTTGGTTTATTTATAAATCAAATTTTTATTACGTTTTGATAAAAGTTGGTAAAATGTATGGTTGAAATTTAAAAAAAAAAAAAAAGTGTGTGTATTATAAAATATACGATTAAAAATAAGTTTTAAAAAAATAAATTTAAAAAAAATGAGAACCAAACATGAGTTAAATTCCACACAAGACTTGTCAAATAAATGTATTAAACCCTAACTTGATTTATTTGTATCTTATATTAGAATTATTAAAGATATCCATACTTAAAGGTTCTCTCAAAATGAACAATATAAGACTTTCTAATATGAGTTTAATGTTCAAAAATTCGTTGAATTGTCATAAAATAACTTATTTTTTCATCATATTTTTAATAAATAAATAAAAGTGAAAAAAAATATATTTCCCGAGCCAACGAGCCGGATCTGCTCGTTTGCCACCTCTAGATATACATCATTATCAAAGATGAGAAGTGCTAATTACTGGAAGATTTAAAAAAGAATTCGATGGAAAAAAGTTAAGAAAATAATTACTACAATAAAAAAATTGAGAAATTTAACTGCAAATAAAAATTATGATGATAATATAATCACCTTAAAAAAAGTGACCTATATTTTGGGACAAACAAAAATGTAAACTCAGTTTATTTTCATGGGACTAAGTGAATATTTAATAAGTGCTCGTGTCGAATATTTAATTTTGATTTTGTTAATATGTTCGGATTATTACAATTTCCCATTTTATAGTATAATACAAGGTAATTTGAATTAATTAATATACATTTTTATGGTCAATCTAAAGCCAAAGGAAAAGTCAAAAAAAGTTGCCCGTCTCTCACCTAATCTAAAACCATATTAAAACCCCTCAAAAAGCCACAATAAAAGTCTCGTAAGGTAGTTTGATTTTGTAGTTGAATTCTTGTCAGCCAATCCAAAACGCCTCCGGCTCCATGTAGATTTATCTTCACCGTTATTCCATTCTCCGCTGACTGCTATTTCGATACTGTCAACGTCATTTTCATTTCCAATTTTTTGACCCAAATCTCATCATCTTCTTTCCGTTTAAATACCAGAAGCAATCTTCAAACTAGTCTGAATTTGTTTGGAAAATTCAAATTTAACTTCATTTTCTCTTTCTCAACCCGAAATTTCGTCCATTGTGTGAGTTCTTGTTGGCTGTTCTATTGTGTACTAGAAACATCCTTTTCTGTGTTTTGCTCAAAGTTTCAACTTTTTCTTGGAATTTCAAAGGATCCCCCACAAGTCCCAAAAGTGGGATTCCAAGAATATAATTAAGCTGTCCAAAAATCCCGAGTAGATTGACATAGAAACTCAAAATTTGGGAGGATCCCGAAAATATTTCTTCATTTTTGTCATAGAAAATGGGAGACTCCGCTGGTATGTATGGGAATTCTGGTGATACAGATGTGCTTGAGCTCACAGGAGAAATCGTGATGGTGGCTATAATAATCCTTGTCTTTGTGGCAGTTTTTGTGTTTTGTCTTCACCTCTATGCCAAATGGTTCTGGCACCGCCGCCAAGAAAACGCCACCACCACAATCCGCCGCCGCCGCAACCTTGATTTCGCTGCTGGGCACCTAGAAGTAACTGTTATCACTGCTCGCCCCGGCCTAGACCCGGCGATGCTCAAAACTATACCTGTAGTCGTATTTGATCCCAAAGAGTTTAAAGAAGGATTAGAATGTGCAGTGTGTTTGTGTGAGATTTCTGATGGTGAAAAAGCCAGGCTTTTACCAAAATGCAAGCACGGATTTCATGTTGAATGCATTGATATGTGGTTCCAATCACATTCAACTTGCCCTCTTTGTCGAAACCCGGTTTCAAATTCGAGTCAATCCTCTTCGAATTCTGTAACTACTGAATCAACACTTGAGACTATATTACAAACCCCAATTGGGGAAAATTCAGGCGTTAATGGTACAGATGTTCCAAGTTTCCCTACCAACGTGCTGTTTTGGGGTAATGAAACTCAGATTAGCATATTGGGTCCTTGTTTGGAGGATGGCAGTGGAATTAGTACAACTGCCACTTCCTCACAGGCACCTAGTTCATCATCATCATCCCAGTCGACTAGTAATATGCCGGACGGCATGATGGTGATTGATATACCAAGGCAGTTTAATGATGAGGAAGACCAAAAATCTCCGGTGCCTACACGATTGAGGTCATTGAAAAGGCTCTTGAGCGGTAACAGAAGGATCAATCCTTGCAGTCCAAGAGATGTTGATCTGTAGAAAAGGAAGTAGAGGCTTCAAAGTTGATTTATTCATTGTAATATGTTAATACGTTGGTTGGTAGTTACAATGCAGGCTTGTTAGCCCAAAGTCGTTGGCATTCTAGTTGATGGTTAAAATCGTTTCGGCAAGTCTAGAATCGTCATTCGGGGTACTTCCACCATATTAGTTTGGCACTATACGGAATGAAACCTTGACTCATTGGTGGATTGTTTCGGAGATGATCAATCTCCGATGAAAAAGTTTATTTGTTTGATGTTCTTTTAATTCTTGATGGAGATGAGAGGCTGCCCCTTGATATCCACACTCTAAATGAAGCATTTCCTTGTTTCTGGGAGCCTATTTATATAACATAGGAAGTGAATATGTTGCTTTAATGCTTTTCATACATAGTCTGGCTTCTCTGTTTGAGAATGGAAATGTGTCCATCTTCTCTTACAGAAGAGGATTAGGTAAAATCTCAGGTCAATTCTTTGCTGGCTATTATGTATGTAATGCTGGGATGTTTCAATCATATGAAATTTATTTCAATTGCAGAAATCTTTCCAAGTTTTGTTCTTATGCATTTGATGTGTTTAGTTTCTTTTCTTGCTTTTGATTGATTACTATCCTCTATTGATTGTTGGATGCAATAGATCAGTGTAGGAGGAAAGTGCACAGATTAAGTTTAGCAGACTCGAAAACAATTTAAAAGTGTCATGTTTAGTAGGAAAGATTTGTCCACGCTCAATAGTATTAAGAAAGAAATTAAAATGTTGTGTATTATACAGTTGAGTCATGTCTATTACTGTGTGCCATAAATGCACTAGGTGTTCAAGAATGTGACACGATTTTGAGTCATTGAAGGTGGGGTATGAATGAAGCATGCTATGAAGCATAATTTTTTTGGAGGTACGAATCTACCTTGCTCTTATCGTTCGTGCAAGACCCCGTCCATTCATGGATCATGCGAGGGTTTCCAAGAAATGAAAGGTTTTTGAATCATTAAATGGGGCATGAATCAAGCATGCTACGGAGCGTAATCTGTTTGCAAGTAATATGAATCTACATTGTTCTCATCATTCATGTAAGTCCCCTGTCCATCGATGGAGCACTCGAGTATGCATCCAATTAGAGCAACAAGTGAAAACTTCTCCATTCTTATTGCCAAAATCTATAGCCATATGTTTCAGCAGAATATTTGAATGGTAAAATGAATACATCAATTCTTAATCAGGGGGTTAAAACCAGGTTGTCTTGTACATTCAACACCATATTATGGGGTGTATGTGCCCCTCTGCTTTTACTCACAAAAATTAGAGAATTATAACCAACCGACAGTCATGAATCAAGCCAGATTCTTGAAAATTTGGATGTTCTAAGAGATATAAAGACGATTACAGTACATGATATTCTTTACTGATCTATACTAAGTCACCAAGTAAACAGGTCCATAAGATCGAACATAATGAGAATTTTTAAGCTGGCCAAGAGACACATAGGGCACCTCGTCCTCAACTCTCTTGCTCGAAAGGAAAAGACTGGCGACGGGTCCGGATGTTGGGTTCTGGGGTCTGCTAGTAATGCTACCACCACCACTTCCACGGACTGGACCCGAGAATGGACCATGCCTCAGTTCAGAACCGACGGTGCCATTTCTTGGAGATTGCTGCATGACGGAATTGTTCTTCTTATCGGTTTTCAACCAGGAAAACAGGGAATTTTTCCATGATTTTCTGTTCTTTTTCTGCCCTTGTAATTGTCCCTTAATTCCCAGTTTTTCAAGAGGCTCAGTCTTGAAATTTCCTTGGCATGCTTTTGCTTCGTCAAGAAACTGAAATTGCTAGAAGTATCAAAACAAAGAGGAAGACACAAATCATACAACAAAAGATTATAAAACGTACCTGTTTAAAATCTGTTTGGCAGTCAAACTCATAGTCAAAATAATCTTCACTGTCATATTTCTTGTACATTGGAGACTTCATTCTTGACAACCAAAATCCCAAAAATATATCAACTTCGAAAGTTATCGAGCAATTTCCCGTCAACGCCGAGTATGGTTGGAATCTGTGCTCGACCTGCAAAAAACTGTTAACGACAACTTCCGGATGACGAAGCCTAAGAAGGAGAGTAAAATGCACTAAAGTAATAGATATGAAACTGATCAATATGATTATAAAAAAGTTTTTAGAATGATATCATTGATTCAATAGGTTTCTTCTCTTATAATTTTTGTTCCCAAAATGTAATGGCCAGCTAAGTATATGTTCATCAAATGAAATTGTCTTACAATTTATAGTAACTTTTGGCAGTTGGATACGTAGTGAAAGCTACTAAAAACATTTATATATGAAGGAGGTGAAGGTCAGTGCCATATGAATTAATGCATGCATTTAAAATGTCTAAAAAGATACTAATTGAAATCAACAATACTTCAAGAAAGGGTAAATTTGATTAATGGAAATTAACAAAGGTGAAATATCAAATCAAGTTTGTTGATGATGATTATTAAAAAAGGTTGAACCCCAACCTTGGGGACCCCGCCTGCCGTGCCCTGGGCCTTAGTGAAGGAGGTAAATCGCAGGTTATGTCTCCAAGGGTATAGGGTGGAAGATTGTCTGTATACTTGCACTTATCCAATGGCTAAATCCATATTTCAGGATTCGAACCTTCGACGCGGCAGTCTCAAGCAAAGCTGAAGTTTTTCCACCTTCTCCTTTTACCACTTGAAGATATGTCCTAGAGGCTTGTTGATGATGATTATTACTCCTATATGCGACTCGTCAAAGATAAAATATAAATAATTAAATGGTTTAATTTCTTTTGATTTAAGCTTTTAGATAATATGACTCGTCATGTTATTTGATTTGATAGTGGTCTGGTGTTCGAATATCACAACTACAAATTTTCAAAAAAATTACATGTCAAGCTTTTAATGAATAATAAACACGACGTGCACGTGACTCAGTGTTAAATACTGATACAAATAAAAAAATTCCCACACTTCATGAGTTTAAGCTCTTAACGAGTTATTTCAACATAATAATTGTGGGTAAATTCGTCGATCAAGTCATTGTACATTGAATTTTATATAATCATGTAACTACACATAAATATTGTTACTTAGAATGATAGAAATCAGTGGCATGGACATCAGTTAATGACGGTCGTCGTACATGAACAATTGCATGAATAAGAAATAACATCATCACGTGACTCTCATATGTCTAGCTCCGATAAAACCCTCTTTGCTTTCAATTGGGAGACATGAAATCATGGAGTTATTATTTATTAATTGAACTAAAATGTTACCATAGGGAAGGGGTGAATTAAACGAATATGTTACACGTACGTAATATATTGACATAAAGGTTTACGTTTACACGTGAAATATGATTGGATCAGAATTTTTTCAACCAAATAAATTAAATCATTATGTAACTGTTTATGTACAAGTAGCATTATTCTGAATCGAATGACAAGGAGATGCTTAAGCATGAATTAACACCCCTATAATTATATAATTAGATAGGCCTAGCTAATAAATAGTGTTTAATTAGTTCTTGAATGTGCATGTTTAAGTAAAGTAAATTATAAGGTAACCAACTAATATGTCATCATCAATTTGTTGGTCGATGAAATTTTTCATGCCGCATGTTTTGGTTGGGAAATTAGCTTTTTGATGTGTCACAAAAGTTCGTTAAAAGGAGGTCGGATTTGCAATCTTGAACTTGTTGTTCATCTATACATTTTTGAAAACCCAACAAATTTTTCTTTATTGGTAAATGAGAAGACGCTGACGTGTAATATATAATTTGTTGGCGACTTCTCATTAGCTAAAAAAAATATTATGTATTATAATGTGTTAAAAATATATGGAGAGAAACCTTCGACGGAATAGTAAGTTGAGATTCCAACACATAACAAAGAAGGTAGGAACACGTGGAATTTGTGAAGTTTTCTTATTTTCAATGAATTTGAAACCGACTATGTAAAGTTATTATTGATTTATGTATTTGTTCCAATGTTAAATTGATCGAAGGATCCCATGTAACAATTTTTTTGCCAACCAATTGTGGCCTTTTCTAACTTGTTTTTATAGAACAAATTTTACGATATTAAATTGAAAAAGAAACGGTAAATTGGTTTAGTTGTCAATAGCACAATTTCAAATCCTAAATACAGTTCTTTAACTTTAGATTTCGCTGGACAAATTTAAAATTGATCAAACTTCATTTTCAATCAC
Source organism: Fraxinus sp. D2006-0159 (assembly GCA_903798375.1). Lineage (NCBI taxonomy): Eukaryota > Viridiplantae > Streptophyta > Magnoliopsida > Lamiales > Oleaceae > Fraxinus > Fraxinus sp. D2006-0159. The sequence goes on from CAIGRQ010297882.1 coordinate 20,486, forward strand.
ATAATTTCATGTGTAACTTAGCAACCTGTGAGAGGTCATTCCATGGGTAGCTTGGGGTCCCATTAATCGAGCTCAAGACTGTGTCCATGTTTGATGAATGTTACATATAAACACAAGACTTATCCTTCTTTTTTCACATGATTCAAAAAATAACTATTACAAAATACATTTTTTTTTTTCAAAAACTAAATTATAATGAAGCCCAAACAGGCACGTATTTCAATTATTATAATTTTCACTTGCTAAGTGTACTTATTGAAAGAGCAATACTATTTAGCATCACTGGGATTGCAACCACAGGCCACAGCTTAGGTGGCATCAATGTGGCATAAATGATAAGTGCAATTAAATGACTTATTTAATTTCACCATTCATTTAACTAGCATATCATGTAGAGCTACCTAAACTGAAGTTTCATTTTCATTGGGACTACATAACATTATTCTCGTTGAAAAGTGATAAAATTTTATAAAAAGCAAACGAAAATATAATAAAGCCATATAGTTTAAATAACTCTTTCAAACGGCTTTACCTGCACCGAGTGTTTTTACCGAGCCACATAATGTGATTGGGATGGGGTCCATACTACAGTATCGTGGGCTCCACTCCTATGTACACATAGATTAATCCATTTCTACAATATTCTTCTCTAAAAATCTGAAATTAGACCCAAACAATTGCTACATCAGTCGTATCTCAATGCCAACTACGATTCTCATCGAATGTTAGTTTACCTGGAGAACTTCTATCTACTAAAAGAAATGGTAGAGGTAACAATATGTCCCCGGCCATGGCAACCGGATTTGACAATGGGAAAAATACATAAATCCTACCTTTATCTTACACTATTTCAAAAATGACAAAACAACTTTCATATTTCAAAAATCAGAAGTTTCACATATACATACACACACATATATATATAAAAAGATAATTATATATAATATAATTAATTAA
>CAIGRQ010297909.1:0-14718 GCA_903798375.1 Fraxinus sp. D2006-0159
GATGAGGCCGAATAAACGAATCTCCTTTAACTGAGCAGCCAAAATGCTGTTAGTTAACGTTAATTTTGTGGAGACATAAGCTTGACTAAACCGAGCTGGGCATGTCCAGGCTCCAGCACATTTCGACACCCTTACAAATTCTTTGCATTCCAATTTTCTTACATTTTTGGTGCGGACCCCTTCTGTATCGCAATTTATTTACTAACACTTATTCCAATACCTGAGAATATCGTATGATATATGCTTTAATTCAATAGCTTTAGATTCACAAACAAGCATACTTTGGATTCTGAAACTTTGGATTCTGAAAAACAAATCGAGTGTTACACTTGATACCACTTAACAGTTCACGGATTACCAATTTAATGACTTTTAAGTTACCGAATTATTATTACTTATTCGTTTTTAGTTTTAACCCTTTGTGCGAAATTAATCCATCAAAAGCATTAAGTCACTTTTAATTGTTTCTAGATGATTAAGTATACAAGTCCAATTATCCTATGTTTGAATAACGCAGTAATAAGGAAAGCAATAATAAACACCGATATAATGACGGAAAAACCCCAACTGGGTAAAAACTCCAAGATTAAGTCAGTTACTTTCACTATAGACAATACAGATTTACAGTAAGAGGCTGCCTAGCCAACTTCACTAGACTTCCCGATCTAATCTCTGTAACCTCCGAGATTAGCTGAACCCACTAGCTCCCGATCTTGTTCAATTGTCTCTTCCAAGTGGAATTCCAAGAATGTCCCATTCTTGTGCTTTCTTGCATTTGTAGTTCAACATCTCTCAACCTCCATCATCATCTGAGTTTCTACTAAGAAAGTACATTCCTATAACCAATAGAAAGTATGTGATTTTTCGCATTCAATGGATTTGATGTTTTTCCCAAATATGTGATTGTCTGATCTCAAGAAGAAAAGATAAAATCAATGTATGAATCGGCTCTTGGATTTCCAAAGAATAATATAAATGTATTTAGAGAATAAACATAATGAACAACCACCCCTCAATTCGTGCATAAGTTTGGGTATTTATAGAATATGGTAATTAGGTTGAATGAGCCGGAAAAAAATACTTCAAAACAATAAATTAGAGTTTATCGGATCGACCTGTCACTCGAACGTAAAGTTGGCAACAAGTGAACAATAGGCAATCTGTTTTTGCCGCTCGAGCGCCAACTGGGCGAGAAGCTAGCAGAAATGCGATATCGTGTCTCCTCTTTTCATGCTCCAGCCCTAGACCTCATAATCCAATTTGTACAAATTGTACCCTACGTCCTCGACTTTTACAACACAATACAAATTAGTCATTTTGTTCACGGAATTGTCGACACTAAAAATCTAAAAGACTCGATTTTATTCATATGGTGATTTCAAGAAAACCACATTCAGTATGATACATTTGACCATATTTAACCGTGAAATATGTGTCCATTGTCTTGTCTAATTCAACATAGTAAATATACCCAAAGGTTCTAGTCGATTCCCTGGAAAATTAATTCTTTATCAAAGAATGATAGTTAACTGATATTTTACCGAATGAGGTCCATGATCAGGCCGTTTCCACATGCATTAAACCTTTGAAGTACAGAGAATTTCATTCTAACCCGCTGCTCGAAAAGAATTAATATAGGCGTTTGAGACACTCCATTAAGGCATCAGTGTGCTCGGGCTTCCCAACAGAGACCCGCACATAACCAGACAGTTCTTTATTATTGTAGTGACGAATCATAACAGCCATTTTCGCAAGGTCTTCCTGTGATAAGCAGCATTGCCAATGTGACTTTCATATTTTTTTCCCAATTGAAGAGATGAAAACACAAAGCACGAGAGACAGCATACATGCAACATTTTTTTTATTGTATTTCGATTTCATTTGATATAGATTCTGAATTAAAAAGTAAATTCTGCATGTACAGTTTGGATTTAGAAATCAAGGCCAAGAGAATAACAAAAATAGAATACATAAATAAGCCAAAAGCAATACAGGTCCAGAACTTAATTGAATTAAGGGGAAAACGAAAACATAATATATAAAGACCAACAAGAACCCAGAAAGCAAGGTAAAGTTTCGTACCTTCAACTTCTTAGCATCCATTCCAGATGTAACCTCACAAAGAATGAAATTAGAATAGCTTGGATATGGATTGAGAAATGGTACTTCGTTCAAAAGTTTAAAGAGACGATCCCTTTCTTGCACCAAAGCCACTTTAACATTCTGGAATAGATAGTGTAATAAGTAGTAACATTCAAAGTAAAAGATAGGTACTTTATGCACTCTCAAGGTCTACAAACAAGAGGCAATTGCCAGACAAGTTTTTCTTATTGTACCTCTAGATACACGGGATTCTTTAAGGCTGCACATGCAGAAATTTCAGCAGCAACGGACACATTATATGGTTGTTTGGCCCTCCATAAATATTCAATAATGCTCAATGGAAATGCTCCATATCCAACTCGAAGTCCTGCTAAACCTGAATCCCCGGGTATTAATAATAAGCGTGAGTGGTCTCAAATTCACACAAACACGAACAATTTTACAAAAAATATGTCGGTCTGTTAAGGATGAGGATAGGATTAATTCAGGGGCAAGAACCTAACGAAGCTATCCATTAAAACTAAAGAATGAGCAACTATAAATAGAAGTGTTGGACTCGGGAAGTTGCTTAAATTTTGATGTGATTTTGAGATGTGCATATTTAGTTCAGAGCTGACCAAGTTTAGGTCTCTTTGAGGTTAGTATCAGTTTCTTGAGGGTTCTTTACATTTCTGAATGCCATGAAATCTCTTAGGAACTTCGTAACTAAAATCAGTATAATATATTGCAAGATTAACTTGAATCCCTAGGCTATTCTCAAAATATGTTTTGGATTCGTACAAGGAAATTGTTCTACTAAACAAGTCTTAGTAACTTAGTCTTATGGTTTCTAAAGTGGAAAGTAGGTACTAGATGGTATAGGGAAGTAATAGGAGCCTACATATGAGCCTGTAATCTTCCATAATCAATGTTAAACCCATAGCACGCTTAGCTCTTCCATAAAATTACAATTTTACATTCTTTGAATATTCATTCTCCATAATGTCTGCTCTTTGGAATAAAAAGGTAAGGTACCAGCTCTTTTGCTGAATGTCCGAAGTACTATTAGATTCTCATACTTCTTCACCCAGCTCATCCTAGACTCAATTCCAGAAAATTCAATGTACGCTTCATCCAGCACAACCAATACAGGCAGAGCAAGTATTTTCAAAAGGGCTTCATCATTGATTATACTGTCAAACAAGAAAAAAAAATATACATGGAATATACGAAACATAAAAGGAAGACAGAATTTACGTCTGTCCATAATAATAAAATGGAAAAAAAACTGCAAAATAGTAATTAAGCAACAAATTGATATAATTGCACAAACCGCATATTCAATCAAAAAATTTCAACTTTGAAAGTCTTGTCACTCTGTACAACCACCCATAATCTACAATACGGACCATATAAAACAATATGATTATTGTTCATGGAACTGTCTTCTTTACTTTGAAGCATGGTATTATCGTATTAAAATAACCCAGATATTAATTATTAGAAACATAGTTGTAAGAATGTAGATACAGTCACATATAACAACACTTCTCTTTTCCTATTCTGACTATATCCCCTCATCTCATTCTTCTTCTAGCTTTTTTGTCCTTTTTCTAATCGTTTTCAAGTTTTTTAAGTTTTCACCTTGCAAGATCAAGCCATGTATCCATTCTACTGTAGTGAAAAATGTCCTTGTTTAGGCCTCCATTACAGTTTCATAAAAGCTACTAACCCTTATAAAGTGCCAATGGTCTGGGGTTGGACAGGGAAGGGGGGAACTTTTTGCTTGCACATTTTATTGTTAAGAAATGCGTTACTTTTAACTATTTTTCGATGGGTCAAATTTTTTAGATACATTGTAAAACTCAATTGCCAAGGCCCAAATTTATAGGAAATAAGGCCTAGTTTGTTGTTATATTTAAAACTCAATTATAATTTCTGAAAAGGAACTGACTGGTATTCCTACGCATCAAACATGTTTCCTGTCCTCTGGTAGTCAGTGCAAACAATAAGACGTACATACTGCAACATAATTGTTATTACGATCATGTCAGAGCAGACACCTGAAACAATGTAGATACTAACTTCCCATTTGGCCTCCATTATTCCTCGTTAAATTTTCTCCCTCTTCTTATCAACCACACATCCTCCAATAAAATAATATTACACGTAAACCCAAAAAACATTCTTTTTTAACCACACATTCTCCAAAAAATTACTATTCCTCTCATTATGATGTGGAATAATGGAGGCCAAATGGGTGCTAAGAATATATTGACTCCGAATATGTTCATATCAACAAAAATGACTTGTCACTGAAATATGTAGCGTGTAAAAAAAAATAAAAAATAAAAATAACTTGACACAGAAAAACTGTAACAAATATGTCAAAATTAATGACCTGACATACAGTACTCAAAGCATGGTTTGAAATTTTAACAGCAGAAAACAAGAGAAAGGACCGAAATACAAATAGACTCATCGCATGATACCTCCCATCTGGATTATTAGGTGAAGTTAGGAATATGCACTTAGGTCTCTCCTGCTCAACAACTTCAGCAATCCGTTCTACATCCAAGCTGAAGTCTGACTTCCGAGGCACTGCCAAAAGTGAGGATGATATTGAATGGGAACGAAACAGTTTGGCTCAAGTTGCCAAATCATATTTTGAGTTAAAAAAATTCTGCAAATCTACTCAACATTTCTGTCTTGAGCCATTTTTTTATTTTAATTCGTTACTACTGGTAAGATATTAGGCATGAGGCCAGAAAAATGAGAATGTCAAGGATAACTGAGGGAGAGGGACTTGCATAATATATCAAAGAATCCACATAAAAGATGAAAATCAGCCTCAAATTAAGAGCTTAAGGTAGATGAGATGTAAAATTGACCAAGCTTGTACCTACCCTTGATGACAAGTGCAGCATTAACAGCTGCATCAAACTCATACATCGTAAAGGTTGGTGGGCAGTCTACGATTTTGTCACCAGGATCCAATACGCATCTGCAGGCAAATCAAAAAAGACAGATACGTACAGATCAAACTTTGTAATATAAAGAAAATAAAAATAAAAATAATAAAGTTATATGTAAATTTCCAAAAGCATAGTGCCCAAACCGCATAATCAAGTCAATCAATTCATCTGCACCACAGCCAGCAAGAATATATTCAGATTCAACGCCTGAATCTTCAGCAAGTGCTGCTCGTAAACTACGGCTTTCAGGGTCAGGATAAATATAAGGGAATCTCATGGACCCCAAAGCTTCTAAAACCTACAAGAAATTGAGATATTGTTATACAAAAATATGTGCACAAAAAATTAAAACCAGCACAAGAGAGAGAATCCCATATTCAAAAGTAAGATATTGGTAATATTTGGTATCATCCATAAAAGAAGACTTTATGCAACATAAGCCTTGCCTCTGGCGGTGGACCATACGGGTTTTCATTCGCATCAAGTTTTACGATATCTTCAGGCTTCCTACCAAGTCGCGTAGACAATATCTGCACACGTACCATCAACTTTTAGAAAGAAAATACAAAGCAACGTAATAATAAACCTGACAAATAGCATAGCCTTTAGAAAACAAAAATATTTCGAAGGGTAAATAGGAGCACAACAAGAATTCAAAATCTATAGAACATGGACAACAATGATAAGAAAATCAACTCATGGAGCTATCATGATTCAAGTGACGAGGAATTGAATGATTACATTATAGTTCATTTCCTCAACAATAACATCTATAGGAACTTTAGAAGGGAGATCTAGCAAATATCAAAATGCATAAATTACAAGACATATCAGTAGGCAACATTAACAAAATCAAATCTTTTCTTTATGCCCCCAATATTTTTGGTCTCCTATCTGTCCTTAGTGAGGAAAAATAAAACAACTGATGGAGGAAAAATTTCTATATATCTCATTCCAATGAAAAACACAATTCAAGGGAGAAAATTTCAATTTTTTACTGTCTCCTTTCAATAAAAGTAACTTGTATTACAATTGTACAAGTGTCTAAAATTGCTATTTCATGTTCAACAACACAAAGGAAATAAAGTAATGGTGGTAGACATGAATTTAACACAAACGATACACATCAAAACATATGACTGATTCTAAAGCTGTAAATACTTCAAAAAGAGAAGAAAACAGTGTTAAGCCCCTGTTGCCCCCCATTATCTAATAACTCATTCAACTATATGTTCTCCGGATAAATAATTTTACACTTAATCCCAAAAATTTTCCCACATTTTAACTGCACATTCTCTAAAAAAATCACTGTTACAAAACTCATTTTTGGATAAAAATGGGGGCTCAAATATAGCCTTAAATGCTTAACCTCAAAGGGCAGAATCGGCTGATAGGGGGATAATTTGCGAAGATGAGGCCGAATAAACGAATCCCCGGTAACTGAGCATCCCAAATGCTGTTGACTCTCCTCTTTTACAGGCACGGAGGAGGCCATATATGTAATTCCACTCCTCTTTAGTTTTCCTTCGACTGAACAACTGGAACCAAGTCTGTGGCTGGTTCTATCAATGCAAAGAGATGAAGGAATGGAGAAAAATTCAATCGCGCCCATTAATGGTAAATTCCTCTCACTGCAAAATTAATTTTACATTGTTTGAGCAGGAAAGAATGGAAATCCTAATTTTCTTTATTTGCCCTAAATTTACCTTGTACGATAAGGCAGCAGAATCCTGAACCCTGCAATACGGTGGGAGTTGGTAGCAGCCACCTTGCTAGAAGACAAAGATTTGGTATTTTCTTTTTTGATTAATAACAGAAATGCACGTTAAAAACGTGTCCATTTACGATATACTTCTGTTTCACGCGGAAAGTCGAGTCTCGCTAACAATTAAGAGATGGATCAGACGATTGTGTAAAAAATAGATCTTTTGAGACAAAAGCACAAAAATGAGTGCTTTATTGATGAAAATTTACAATCGACGAGAAGTGAAATGCCTTCAAATGGTGCAAGCACACAAAACAATTGAAAGTTAAATGCGCTAAAAGTAAAGGAAGTGAAAATTACACATTCTCTCTGTTCGAGAGTGTTTGATTCGGGGTCTTTTCTTCTATGTCTTCTCTTATCTTTTGTACTCCTCTGACAGTTGTTATCGTGGAACCGCTGAAACTGTTGGTCGTCCTGTAACTACTCATATTCTTCATCATGGCTGACTTGTTATGGAACTACCATTCTAACTGCAACCATTACTTTTACCATTAAACTGCTTGTAATCGAGGTTTCCTGGATCATGGAACATGATGAGATTGTCCACTTACTGCCTTAGTAACCGTTACTTAAGATAACAATTTGCCTATGTTCTGGGAGTTTCGCAGGCTTGAACGATCGCCCTGAATATTCATAAAATACTGTATTAACCCATAGTTTGGAGCGTTTTGTATGATTGGGCGATGATGGGCCTCCATTACATAACTTTATCTTGGGCCTTTTTGGGCCTATCCTTTGAATTTTCTAATCGGGGCTTCACTCATTGGGCCATTTAATTGGGCCTCATTTTTATGCTGACTTACCCCCCAATATGGTAAAGTTAATATCGATTATTAATCTTATATCATATTCATTCTTTGTATCTTTCCGTAATTTTTGAAATCCTAAGAAAGGGGAAAAATTCCAATTATTACCTTGTTTGACGGTGACCTTATACATCCCAACAAATGAAACATCACGTCATTCTTATAAATCACAGAACAAGTCACTTTTTCGTGCCTTTACACCCACGTGAGCCTCTATAAAACTACTGTTCATCTTCTTGCTTCTCCATTCCGGCACTTGCACTCCAATATTCTTGAGGAAATTGAAACTTGTGATAAATGGCGATTTCAGAAAACTCCCTTAATTTTGATGACTATCAAGAACTTCTCACCAAACCATACATATCTCCAGTTCTCCTTTCATCAACCAACTCTGACCTCAATGAGTTTTACCTGGGCCTATCATTTAATGATGCTGATTCTGTGGGGTAAGTCGCGATGGGCCAGTTGTTTCCCTGTACTCAAGATCCCCATTTTCTGAATCCTTTTCCATTAAAGCCAATTCAGGAAAGAGGTATTCGCACTTGGCCCAAATCTGATGCTTCTTTTCGTTTTTGGCATGTACGCATGGTAAAATATGACCCACACCAAGGCAATTTTTGATCGCATTAGGATTTCTGATTTATTAGAAATCGCGCTTCGTCCCCCAACTTAAGATCCTGTGCTTTTTCCCATTACTTTGAGTTTCTGGTCTTCTGAATATAATACTTTTATTTTCTCTCTTGGTCCAATGTCCATTACTCTAAAGGATGTTGGTGCTTTAGTTAACCTTCCGCCCCTGGGTGACACCATCTCCCCTAACTTTTTAGTCACTGGTGCTGTCCCAAAATTTGATAAGAAACTCAATGATTCCTATTCGGGCATGCAAGAGTATTATAAGAACACTACCACTGAACCCAATCATGCCGAGCGTGTGGCCTTTCTTCAGGTCTGGCTTTGTAAATATATCCTTTGAGTGCCCAGCATGAAACCTTCCATGTCTTATTTGCCCATAACGCATGAGTTAGCACGTGGTAGGCCCTTGAACATTTGCTTGTTGTTCTTCTGCCTTTTATAGAGGCATGACTTCTCTTCAATCTCAACTGCGAAATAATGCATCTCCTACTGACAGTGGGTCTCTTTGGCTTGCTCAATTGTGGTTGGAGCTTCTCCAATTCCACCTAGATAAGTTAGTTGTTACGGGCTATTTATTAATCAACTGAGCCATGTGAAAATGTCCAGTAGGGAGGTTTTCACGTTCTTTTACTCCTTGAATTTCATTCCTTCCTTTTTTTCCTTCTCTGTTCATCAAATTTCAATTTACGTACAGCCTTCTTCTACCGTGAACGATGCGAACGCTGTTTTGCCCGCTTGGGTTCAATTTTTTACTAGGAAGGAACTATTCCATGATATTTTAACTGGAACAAATGCCAAGCCCGGGGTTGAGATATATACTCCCCAGTTTCTTGCCCGTCAGCTAGGCTTTGGCTAGACTGGCCTGTTCCTCCATGTTTTTCCAAGAGCTTGACAGACCGCTTTCATACTATAACCATAACATAGGCACAGGCCATTGATGCCCACAATGTTCTTTTGACCCAAGGTTTCTCCATAGCTCCTTTCAACCCCACTTTTGTCACTCACCCAATTTTTGAACGACTCTGGTCGGCGGTGAAGCACAGGTTGTTTACAACTGATGTTAACCGCGCTTTCCACTTGCTGGAAAATCCAGGGGCTTCTTTTGTTTCTCCCACTCTCGCTATTCCTCCCGCCTCAAAGAGTCATTTTTCTTGTTCAAAGTCCCCTCATGCTCGCGTCAAACGCTCCGCAGCAAATCCTGCTCTATCCAGCTCTTTTTCTGTTCAAACGACACAACTAAGGATACCTCCAGCCGTAAACGGTCAGCTTCAGCTTTGCCTAGTTTTCCTGATGGTGATGATGATGATATCCTTCTTGTCCTCAAGAGAAAAGTATTGGACTCTGTTTCTTCACATTGAGCATGTTCATTCGTGAAAAATCATTCTTATGTTAATGTGTTGCCTGGATTTTCCTGAAGGGTTCCACTTCTCCCTTGAAGGCTCTGTCTTCACTAGACCTTGTTTCACCACCTCCCACTAAGGTTTCCTAGTCCAAGTCATTTGGAGAGAGGACTTTAGCTACAAGCCAAGTTGGAGAGCTTCCATCTTCCCAGGGTGTTGACCTGCCACGTGTTGCACCGGAAGGTAATACAGATTGTATGGTCCTTTCCCTTGTCTACATTATTGGATTGCAACTCATTACTCATTATCGTTTGATTTTTGTAGAAATTCCTGTGATTTTCTCATTACGGAAGGGCCTGCTAGTTCAGATAAAGGGAAATCTCTTCAAATGGTTGGATCATCTAGTGATGTGCCTCAAGTCTCCCAAGCTGTTGACGCAGTATCTTTGCCTTGCCTTTCATATTCACTTTGATAATGTAATGGGAATGCTAACTGCTTACATTTTCATTGCAGGATGCTGACGCCATTTTATGCTCCATCCAGAACCTGATTACCTATTGGGAACAAGTGAAGGCAAGCGCTACCTCAGGCTCCTCTTCAGCTAGTTATTCTTCTGCTTCACTATTGTCTCCTCAGAAGAAAATATCAAAGTTCTCAAGTAGTCATTGCTTGAGTATGTTGTTTTCATGGACATGGATGTCAACCGAGCCAGTGCTTCTGGCCAAAAAGATAAGTTTGAGTAGTTGAGTGCAAAGATGGCTCAAGCACTTGAGCTTCACTCGCTCAAGATTTTGACTGATTTCAAGCTAACGTTCAAGGTTATTCATTCAGAAATCAGCTCCTTGATGGCCAGAAATTTCAAGTTGAAAACCAAACAGGCTTAGTATTTTCGTGCCTTAAATGAGAAGGAGTCTTTGTTCCAAGAGCTTGAGAGGCCAATGTTCATTTAAACGACGTTTTAAACGACATTTCTTCTGAGGTTATGATTGAAGATTCTTTGATGATGAAGCTGGCCACATAAATGAAGGAGCTCCAAGCAAGAATGGATGACTGCAAGACTAGGTTGGTTTCTAAGGAGAGTGTTGTTGCTCAAAAGGTTAAGCAACACAAGCCTTTGGTCGAGCGCTAGACGAAGCTGGAGGTTGACGAAGATTTTGTGATTGAGTTATCCAAGGCCTCTAATGAGCAAAGCGATGAGTGGGGAAGGCTTAGAGAACGGATGCGCTCTATGTGAGGCAAGTTGTAATTAGGACATCTTACCATTGGCATTCTTTTGTAGGACGATTTCGTCCTATATTTTATTTTTGTAATTATGACTGGCAACCACTGTTACCAGAATTGTAATGGCAGCCAAGTTTGTCAATGGAGTAATTTTTTCCTTCGTTTAGGTAATATTTCTCTGCTTGGATTTCATCGCAACTCAATCGACGTATGTTGTAATCTTCAATATTTCCCAAATTTAATTTAATTAATAACCTCATACCCCGTCCTCATACATTTCTTTTAGTGCACTTTCACGTAGAATAAAACTCTTAACTTTCTGGCGTCTCTTCAAGATTTGGATCTTCAACTTTGTTTACTGCGCATCTAGCTATTCGTATTCTGCCCCTTCGCCTTCAAGCCTTTATAAAATTACGTGTTTGTTACATATTCACCATCTTCGTCCTTGTTCTCCTGCAAATCACTCTCTTGCCATCCTCTACAGTATTCAAATGATGGGTCTTCTGTGTCCAAGAGATCAACTGTTTCATTTTCCAACTGAAATGACTCTTTCTTTTTCCAAGTTCACCGTCTTAGGTATGGGAGATATAAGAAATGTTATTTAGCCAGGAATGTCTTCTCAGTGCCCTTTCCATTTATGATCTCCAGTGGGAGATCTTGATGTGAAAACCAATAGGTTGCTGAGAGTGCTTCTAGCCTTTCCGCCTATCATTGCAGTGATACATTTCGGAAGGCGGATGAAGCCGATTCACCCTTCTTTCTCTTAACAGTTGATAGGAGAAAGAATATTTGGTAGGAGAAAGAGTAGTTAATGAGAGAAATATAGTAGCCTGCTTCAAATTGCAGCTAATAAGCTACTTGTATTTTGTATCCTCCAGTTTGTAAGAAATACTTGATAATAAAATATTGCTCTTATCTTATTTGAACGTGATCGTCCAATTTATTTTACTTTACTTGTTTTGACAACGTGGTGCATGCCTATATTTGTTCACTTTCCCATATGGAAGGAACATATTTTTTTAAGTACTTACCATTAATAAATTTTATATGCTTTGTGTCATCTAAATCCTCTAAGTGGTAAGACCTGTTAAGCAATATNTTTACTTGTTTTGACAACGTGGTGCATGCCTATATTTGTTCACTTTCCCATATGGAAGGAACATATTTTTTTAAGTACTTACCATTAATAAATTTTATATGCTTTGTGTCATCTAAATCCTCTAAGTGGTAAGACCTGTTAAGCAATATGTTCTTCACTCTATATGGTCCTTCCCAGCTGGGCGACCACTTACCATACTTTAGATCTTTGCTATCCAAATGGAGTATTATTTTTCACACCAATTCGTTCAGGCTAAAGGACTTGGCTATGATTTTTTTGTTATAGAACATAGTCATCTTTTATTTTTGTACCTGCAGTCTATCTAGGATGTCCAATTTCAAATCGTCCAATTCCAACAAACTTTGGACTAGTGATTCTGTATAATCCCCATCACTTAAATTATTTTACTGGCTTACTCGAATTGACTGTACATTGATTTCCATAGGTAACACCGCTTCTTGTCCCTAAGTAAGGTGAAAATGAGTTACTTTGGTACTTGAGAGCGGTGATGTCCTGTAAGCCCACAAAGCTTTATTTAAGTATTCATGCCAATTTCTGGCATATATTTTTCAGAGTCTTATTAGAAGATTCCGCATGTCCATTATATTGAGCATAACAAGACGTAGAGTTTACTAGCCTAACTCCAAACTCGCTCAAGAATTTCTTTACTTATCCCCATTTAAAGAAGTTACATGGTCCATCATTAGAGTTTGTGGTATTCCAAACCTATAGATAATGTGGTCACGAATAAAGTTTATAATACTTTTATGAGAGATCTCACTTATAGGTATTTCTTCTATCCATTCAGTGAAGAAATCGTTGCAACTATTATAAACGTATGTTGCTTGGACGATGGGGGATAAATCTTCCCTATCAAATCCATCGCCCAACTTTTAAATGGTCAAGGCTTAATAATAGGTGTCATTTCTCTTGTTGGCGCTCTTTGTATTGGGTGATGCTTTTGGCATGCCAAACAACTCTTTGCGTATTGAACACATGATTCTCCCACCTTGGGCCATTATATCCACTCCTAATAATTAACCACCTCATTATTTGGCCAGCCTGATGGACTCCACATATCTCTTCATGCACTTCAGCCATGATTATTTTGGCTTCTTGCAAACTTACACATTTCAATAACACACCGTCTGGACGTTTCTTGAATAACTCATCGTCTATTAGTGTGTAGTTCAATGACCATAGCTTCACTTTCCTATTTCTCTCCTTGTTAGGTTATTTTAAAAACCTTCTTATTTTCTCCCTCCAATCTATTACACCCCCGTCTTGTATGCAATGAATATTGATCCTTCTCGCCCTCCGTTGTACTGCGAGCAAGATTACCCCATACTCACAAGTAGATTCTACATTTAGCATCTTTGAGTAACCCGAAACCATTTGGGCTAATTCGTTTGTCAAATCGTTATACATCCTGCTAATGTATTGAAGCTTCACTTGATCAAATTCTTCTAATAACTCTTGGGCAATTTCGTATTGATTTATGACAGGTTTACTTTGGCATTTAAAATCACCAATCAACTGGTAAATTACTAATTGGAAATCGTCCCTAACGATTACACTATTTACTCCAATTCTAATAACAGCTCTAGTCCTACAATCAAAGCTTCATATTCATCCTGATTGTTGGTACATATTCTATCTAAAGTGAAGGCAAATTTGTAATAAACTCCTAGAGGATTTATTAAAACTATTCCTACCCCCGTCCCTCCAGAAGTTTTTGATCTATCAAAGTATAAAACTCAAGGTTTTAATTCAAATGAATCAATTTCCAACCCCTGCACCTTGGAAGTTTTTGATCCGTCGAAGTATAAGATCCATGGTTTCAACTCGAACGAGTCTATTTCCAATTCAATTTCTTTAGGCATATCAAGGCGTGGATGATCGGTCAAAAAGCTAGTCAATAATTGATTTTTTAACTACCTTTTGGGGTATGTATTGTATTTTAAATTCCGACAATACTGAAGTCCAAAGGCCTATCCTTGATGTAAAATAGGGCAAGAAAACATATGCTTAACCAAATTAATATTAGAAATCAAGTAAACAATTACAGGCCGTAAATAGGCCCTTGTACATGTGAAATATAAAGCGAGACATAGCTTTTCAACAACAAAATAATTACATTCACACTTTGTTAACGATAATAGATCGCCCTTTCATCACCAAACTGGTCTTCTTGCATGACCATTCCGACTATGGATTCTTGTTCAATCGATATGTACACTTCAATTGGTTGTCCTTGGATAGGTGATACAAATACTGGTGGACTTGACAAATATATTTTCAAGCTATCAAAAGCCTTGTGATGCTCTTCTTTCCAGTCGAACTCGTCATGCTTTTTCAGCTTTAAGAGAGGCGAGAAAGCTTTCATTCGCCCTGCATAGTTGGAGATAAAACGTCTCAAGAAGTTTATTTGGCCTAAGAACCTTTGCAATTCTTTCTTATTAGTTTGGCCTCTAAAATGGCCTTTACTTTATTTTCGTCAAGTTCAATCCCTCTTTTGTACACTAAAAATTCATGAAAATTCCGTGCATTGACACCAAATGCACACTTTAAAGGGTTCAATTTCAACTTGTATTACCTCATTCGCTCAAATGAGCGCCTTAGTTGTTCAAAATGGTCTTCCTCTTTACTAGATTTGACAACTATGTCAACTACATACACTTCGACAAATTGGTCTATCATGTCATGAAAAATTAAGTCCATTGTTCTTTGATAGTTGCCTCTGCATTTTTCAGGCCAAAAGGCATAACTACCTATTCAAAGCATCCTAAAGATCCAG
>CAIGRQ010297911.1:0-10693 GCA_903798375.1 Fraxinus sp. D2006-0159
GTCACATTAGCTTTTCTCTCATTAAATTTGGAGGTGAAAAGTTAGAGAAGAAAGACACGGGTGTAACATTTACACGTATCCAGGACAACTCAAAGGCGGTGTTATGACCTAACTATTACAGGACATGAGGACAATTTTCTTGATTTCCCTTTTTAAACAGCTTTCAATTTTTTTCCCCCCGAAAAATCAGACTCCCTATGATGATTTTCTTTTTTTCATTTTAATTTATTAATTTTCTAATATATCTCTATTTAATGTGTTTTGCTATCAATAAATACGTATATTAACGAATTGAGTATTTAATATGATACTAGCTTTATATTATAAAAAATAAAAATAGAATGAAGTTAGCTCGCACCTAACCGTCCTCCCTCTTAGCTTCACCCCCGCACACCCAACAAACTCTTCTAGCGAGCCGCATTGAAATTATAGCTTCCTTATAATTTAAAATCATAAAAAAATATTAATTTTAATCATATAATCACACTTACAACTCGAACGTCTTATGTGGTCGTATCATGTTCATGTTTGAACGAAGAGTTTAATTTATTAATACATTAAATAAATATTGCAATAAAGCTAATTTCCCAGCATATATATTCTGCAATTTTACTATTTTTTTTTTTTCTATTTTGAAAACAGAAGTTTTATTAATTTCTACAACTTTAGATATAAAAGGGCAAGTTTTTTGAATTTTTTTTTTTCTAAAAATGTCTATAGTTTTCGAAAATAGAATAAATGTCTCTGTAATAATGGGTTATTTTAAGTTTGGTCTATTCATATTTATTGATTAGTTAAACATTTTAATTTAAATCTAAAGTAAATGCAAACCAGACATAAAGTTTATTTTAATAAAATGTCATTTCCCTTTTTCAGCAAAAATGTAATTCAAATGAACTCTCCTAGGATTGTGAACTCAAATACGTTTTTAGCTCATCCAATGGACCCAAAGAAATGCATATTCAAAAGAATTTAGGGAAAATTGCAGTCACTGCATTAAATCTTTCGCAAATTTTGTACCCAAATCTTTTGTTTGTACCACACACACTGCCAAACCTTTCAAAATGCCGCAGTTGAAATCCAAACGAATTATTTTTGTCAGTTTGACCGTTAGTTAACTAAAGAATTAACATTGACCATAATTTTGACTAATTCTAAAAGGATAAAATTGTAGCTTTACATTTTTCCAAAAAAAAAAAAAAAACCCAGTTATAATTGATAAATAATTAAGAACCAGTTTGGTTAGGATTCTCCAATTTTACAGTAAATCAATTCTCATTTTTCAACCATACATTCTTCAATAAAATAATATTTTATATCAGATCAATAATTTTTTCTTCTTTTTCAACCACACATTTCCCATCATATCACTATTCAAAATCAATTCTTTCTCCAAAAAATCTAAACCAAACAAGCNATCAATTCTCATTTTTCAACCACACATTCTTCAATAAAATAATATTTTACATCACATCAATAATTTTTTCTTCTTTTTCAACCACACATTTCCCAGCATATCACTATTCAAAATCAATTTTTCCTCCAAAAAATCTAAACCAAACAAGCTCTAAATAAAAAAACATAAACATTATTCACAAAGGGCCAGCCCTTATTATAGTCGTCTGCCTAAGGTTTTGCATAGATGACAGGCCCCATAATATTAATGCTTTCGATATATATAATATATAAGTATACTTACAAAATGGATATAGAAGGTTCGATCCAAAGTCCAAAATTTTCGAGACTTTTACACGAATTATATTGACCACATACTTTAGAATGTGGACCTTGCTACATGTACAAAATAGTGTACAAAATGGTATTCAAAATGGCCAAGTGGCGGCCCCCTATTGGAGGGGCAGCTGTGGGGGGCCGCCACTTGGTCATTTTGAACACCATTTTGTACCCCAAGAATAATCGTTAGAATGTTGAGATGATTTTACACAAAAGAAAAGGTGAGGAACGAACTCCAATCAAATGTTGGAGAAAATAAGGTAAGAATTTAATGTGTTAGGTATGGAGAGCATAGTTGGTTGGATGTTAGCAAAAAGGTTTGCAAACATTTTTCAATTCCTTGACACTTCGACTTCACATCATGTATTTAATGTGGTGCTGTTATTGTGAGGAGAAATAATTTAAAAGGCTATAGAATTTTCCATTTTATTTATTTTCATTTTGTAATTAAAAGTACACATAGATTTCAACGACAGTCGATGCACTAGAGTTGGACCAACCAACAACATTGAAGTGAACGGTTGAGGATGTGATGGTTATGAACTTTGCTCCGAAGAGAAAATTATTCATAATGCTTTTTATTGAATATATTTAATTAATTTCGAAATATAATTTACATTTCATAAATTAAATTGCAGTTTATAGTTGGTGAATATAGTTTATAAAAAAGTTCCTAGTATTAATAAAGTGGAAATTATTCAACGGCTACAGAATTTTTAGAGTTTTTTTTTTTTTTTCTTTTTGGTTTTACTTGTATTTATGATTTAAAATAATATTTTGCATGAATAAATATTCCCATATATATATATAGAAATTATAATCACATACAATAAATTGACCGCATAGCGCAGTGGATTAGCGCGTTTGACTTCGGATCAAAAGGTCGTGGGTTCGACTCCCACTGTGGTCGCTTCATTTTTCCCTCTTTGATTTATAACTCAGTTCCGCTGCCATTTGAACTAACATTCACCTCAAGAGTCAACCCCAGAACCACAAATTGTGTTTTAAAAGAAAAATAAAAGAGGTTAAATTCTTAAATTGATAAATATTATCTGTATTTTTATTTCTTAGTTATGTAAAAGTAAGTTTAATTTACTTTTACAAATGAAATTGATTAAGTACAAAAATATATGAAATCACTGAAATTCTATCATTTTAATTGATTTGAGTAAAGTAAGTTCATTTTTCTACAAGCATGACATCTTTTTCTTTAATGCTTTTATCCAACTACGTCCCATGTTGTTTCCTATTTACATTCAAGTTGCATTCTTCTTTTATCCACGTTATTTCTGTCATTTCTTTTCTCTCTTCCCTACATTCTTTTTCTATATCGCATTCTCTGTGCGTCTCATCAAGTATACATTTACCTTAGAAAGAGGTGACCTGAACCAAATCAAGTTTAATGAGGAACCTCAAAGGCATGGCCTCTTACTAAACCTTTTTGAACAACGTTAATCTCGTGGCAAAGCAAGAAGCAATGCTTATCATAGATCATTCTAAAGATGAGGAAAGAACTAATTGTGAGACGTTAAGTTGGTACATCAGTAATTTCAAGTGAATAATCAATCGAAATGGGCATTGAAACTAAATTCGTTAGATCGTTTACAAACAATTTGCTCAATAATCCATTGAATAACTAGTAGAGACTCATAAAACGCTATCAATAGTTGGGGAGATAAAATATTTTGAAATATTTCTCGAAAACAGTGGGGGACGTTGATTTTGGAATGTAATCTTTCTAAAAAAAATAATTTAATGTGGACATTATTTTACTTTGATATGGGAACAATTTTTTCTTCTTCAAAATTGCCATTTATAGGCTAGAAGAAAACAAGGTAGAAAACTCCTTGGTCGCCGAACATTGTACCGTATGCAGGATTTGTTGTACCTTCACCTATATCAAAAACAAATTGTACCATATGCAGGATTTGTTGTACCTTCACCGATATTTCAAAAAAAAAAAAGGGAAAACAACTAGTTACTCATTTTCCCCAATTCGACGGTTTAATCAGAAGCAATTTGAAATCAATGTTAGGGTTCATGGCCCTCTCCTCCCCACCCCGACCCCGAGGAAATCCATTAATATACAGACCCCTCTCCTACATTCTTCCCCTCCACAACCTCAAATTCCATCTCCGGAACCAAAATCCTAAAAAATTATTCATAATCTCGGCACAAAACGGCAATGGAAATGACAATGGACTAACATCAGAAAGTAACATCGAAAACGGCGGTAGCGTTAATGGCGAAAAGGGGAAGGCTAATAATGGACGGCCGAGATTTAATGTTAGATGGGTGGATTTGTTGCTGGACCCTGATCCGGATAACCTTGTGGCGGTCGGATTGACTGGTCTGCTGACCTGGGCAAGTGTTCAGGTACTATGGCAGCTGTTCATCATATCAATAGCCATATTGCTTGCTGCGCTCAAATATACACTTGTTGCTGCTCTTCTAATCTTTATTCTCATCACTCTTCTCTGATTATATTTAGTATTCGTTTTGATTTTTGGTCGAGCTGTATGAATATCCGAATTTTGCATAGTGTGATTGAACTTTGAACCCTGTGTACAAATTTTCGACGTGAAAAATATATCTGTGGAGCGCTTGAATGTTTAGAAATTATGTTATTGGTTCAGTGGCATAAAATTTGCAATTTTAAGGGAAATGGTGATTCTTGTCAACTTGTGGTCGAGAATTTCATAGTCTCGCTGGGGCAAATTTGTTTATATTGAACAGTTCTGTAATAAAGTTTGGATCTTCATAGTTTTCAGCGACTATAGAGACACCCGAGTTGTAAAATTTCAATCCGGATAAGTTTGTTTGGAACTAGTTCTTAAATATTTTTGGAACTTTATTTTGGTGAAACAAACAACAATCATGCAATAAGTACAGATTTTTTTAACAAACAGCACTTGGTGCGGGCCATTGGAAGATGGAAAAAAAAAAGGGTCAGTCAAGTTCGACCACGTCAGTGTCGGTATCAATTCTGTTAAATTTTTCCTATACTTGGAGCGATAGGATTTTTCAGAAAGTATAAAAAGGATAAAACTAACTTCTTTGCATTAATTACCTTTTTTAACAAAAAATTGTGAAAGACAACATTTTTTTTATTTCAAAGAGTAAAAATGGATAAAAATCCACCAATATTGACAAGTTTTAAGAGGGTAAATTTCATTCACAGCAATTATATGTTCAATTTATCTTTAATTAGTTCATTGTACTTTAATTTTATGTAATCGAATAGCTACCCTTTAAATTTGATATCAATCAAGTAACTTAGGGTGTGTTTAAACCACATTATTTTGGAAGAATGTATTTTGAAATAGTAAATTGATGGAAAATCAAGAATGTGTGATTGAAAAAGAAAAAAAAAATTATTGATTTGATTAAAAATATTATTTTATTGAAGAATATATAGCTGAAAATGAATAGAAGAATGAAAATGAAAATTTTAATGTGTACCAAACATGGGTTTAATCTAATTTGATCACTTGGATTGACAAAAATCAATGACAGAAGTTGGACCGTCACTCTTCGATATTGTTAATAAAATTAGACAAATTTACCTTAATTGGAATTTATTTAATATGTAATTACTCAATAAAATCAAATTAAAGTGTGATTGTTATATTGAATCAATTTGACCCAATTGAACAAAATTGAAATACAATTACCTAATTGAATTATAATCAAATTATAGTTATCACCAACTACATTTACCTCAAATTAAAGAGATTTTATGCCCTAATTTCACCTGTTTGCACCCTTGGAGGAAATTCACATTGGTAATAAGTATGCTCAAAGGTCTTTCTTGCGTTACATAAAGTCAGACAAGTGTAGCCACTGCATGGAATTTGGAAATAATGTCTAAAATCATGTCAAAAGTACTAAACTACTAAGTATAGCTGCATCTCAACACTTGAAAATGAATATCTTCTACATTTAATCTCTCGTAAAAGGTACATGAAGTTCACAAAAATAATCATACTAAAGAGTATGGTTTACATTGATATAAGCTTCGGTATACTAAAAGAGCCACCTGATTGTCTTAATCTTGACTGCTCTACACTTGAGGCAGGTTGGTAAGGATATTGAAACTATGAGAGAAGTATTAAGGAAAAAGTAAAATCTTGTACGTTAAACATCCACTGCAGTTTAGAACGTACTAAACATGCACTTGAGGTACTACACAGGAAACCAGTAGCAGATAGAAACACATGTTCAATGTCAAAAAGGCATACTTCTGGTTTCCAATGCAAAGCCTACTCTGCATCAAACCTAATCTTCTTTGAGGTGGGCTGGTTTCCAACCTGAAAAAGGTGTAAAACTGAACAGTAAGACAGAAAATAAAGATCCTATTCTATTTCTTGATCCCCGACTAAATTTTTTTTTTTTTTTTTGCGTCTAGATCAGATTTTTTGAAAACCGGAACACCACAATACAAGAACTTGCACATTTAAACAGGCCTTCAGAACAATCAAGGAACCCTTTTTTTCAGGGAGCAGGATTCATCCATGCAACCAAGAGCCTGGGGCAGGAATGTACCTTCCCTCAACGAATATTCACTTTATATTAGTCAGAAAATCTTGTTATTTAAAAAATTAATCTCTCCATACAAGAAAATTTCTTAAGTCCGGAATAGATATCAGTATCACCAAGCGATGAAAGGAATGAGAATATGCTTACAATTTCTGGACAATCATAATCGATACCAGAGGCCTCAATCCTCTTTCGCCTTCTCTGGTCCCTTTTCATAATTCTTTCTACCAACTTCTTGTGCTCTTCCCAAGTCCTTTCCTGGATATTATGTATAAGCCATTCAATCTGATCATATTTCCCATTTTTTTGGTAGAATAGATTTTATAATAGAGATTTTTTTTTTGGAGAATATGTGATTAAAAAGTAGGAAAAAGTTTTGGATTTACGTTAAAAATAATTTTATTGGGAGAATGGAGGGTTGAAAATGAGTTTGGGGAAAATTGAGTTTTTAAAAGAATGCGGCTCAACAGGGGCTTACATAAGCAGGCAGCATTGATAGATGTAATTTCAAATCATGGGATAAGTTCATTTTTTTTTCCAACAAAAGAATAGAATCACACAGTTTTATATCACATTTCATACCTTATCATGATGACTCCTTTCAATTTTAACCCAATCCAAGGGTTTGTACCGATGCGTCACGCCTTTCCATCTAAAAATAAGAAACAGAACCATTAGCTTTCTTATAGTGTATATAATTTTCCCTTCTCTTCTTCATCTTACTTCCTTTTTTTAGTCATTACTCATTAGTAATTTACTTCGTTGTTGTAAGGCAGAAGGGATCTAGAAGTGAAATCGTAAAATCTTCTTATATAAGCACACGCAAAACCATATGGGTTTGTAATTATACTAAATTAGTTGAAGAATACATTATTATCCGGTTCTAAAAACTGGAATTTCAACTCTTGAAGGTCTCAACCTATGGACTTCTCTTTTATAAGTTCATTGCCTTGCAGAAACATGCATAGGCTACCATCCCAGCCATGCATTTTATGATCTATTATTGAACTGAAATAATATCTTTAAACTCAAGAGAATAAATTATGCATGTTTGAAGTATTAACAAGTCAGTTCTAATACGAAGCCAGGTCCTTCAAAGACTTCTTCCCTTCTGGGACATCCTTTTCAATCGCTTCAGTTCAAAGGTTATCATCCACAGTTTAGAGAATTTGATATTTTTATTTCCTCTAGTCTGATTAGATATTACCACTAAATTCAAAATGCCATTGCTTTAAAATATCAGTGGTCATACAATGGATAACTAGCAATAGTTTAATGCTTACAGTTTAGGATGAACGCGCTCAGAAGGAACAAGCTGTACTTGTAACAGATGTTCAAACAATAGGTAGTTATGCATGCATTCTGAAACAACTTTTGCAACCTGCAATTTTGGAAACGGGGGAAAGAGAGCAGAGAATGTTAAGACAAGCATTCCTGAACACAGTGACTTAATTGTCAATCACCATGCACAAGTACTACCTCAGGAGATTCAAATTCAATGAATCCAAAATGCCTCGATTTCCCTGTCTGTCAAATAAAAACAACACAAATTAATAATACCATCACAAAAATTTAACAAAAATAGCAATACACTGCATCATGACATGCTAATGTGTCAAAA
Organism: Fraxinus sp. D2006-0159; assembly: GCA_903798375.1. NCBI lineage: Eukaryota > Viridiplantae > Streptophyta > Magnoliopsida > Lamiales > Oleaceae > Fraxinus > Fraxinus sp. D2006-0159. The sequence goes on from CAIGRQ010297911.1 coordinate 7,895, forward strand.
ACAATTCTTCATTTTGAAAAGAAAGGAAGTGATTGGAAGATCTCCACCCAATGGTAAGCATACAAGGATTAATTTTAATGTCAGAAAAAAATCCAATCAAACACTTCATCTGCATCATATGTTCATTAAAACCAAATTAATATATATTTTCCAACAAAATCCTTGCTCCTTCACATAATAATAATATCAAGTTTAGAAAGAACTCGGTGTCACATCAAAATTTGTAACTGAATAATTATAATAGTAATAGTGTGGCCTTTGTCACCAGAAAGTAATGGTAATTAATCTACGGAAGCATCAATACACTTTTTGGGGTCGGTAAGACTAGTACATTTGTACATTCATATTGTTAGATATTGTTTATCTAGGCAGTTGGGAAAACTATATGGAGTGCATTACGACGTGAGAAGTTGGAATTTGAAGTTCACCGAAATGTGGGAATTAAAAACTTTAGGCTGAGAACCTGGATGTGCAAAACACATGGAAAACAATTACGAAGGAATCATAGAAGCAAAATAAATTTGTGCAAGGCCCACAGAAGAAAAGTGAGACGCTGGAATGAGTTTGACCAGAATCCACTCCCACAAGGATGGATTCAAAAAGTATTCAATTGAATGCTCTAATTCAAGGAAACTTTCTACATTGCAGTTTATTTGAGGTATAAATTGGATGAATACTAGATTTTCAAGAAAGCTTCTAATTGATTATTTATTTATAGGAACATACACTGAATAACTTTTCTCGCAAATTATTTTTACACGAAATACTAGATTTCCAAGAAAGCTTCTAATTGATTATTTATTTATATGAACACACACTTTCTCGCAAATTATTTTTACTCACCAATGGAAGCAATGGAAAAACTGATGAGCTGCAAAAATATTATGGAGATAGTAAACCAAGAGAAATGGAAGGTCGGAAGCATAGAGTTATACGAAAATGTGCCAGAGGCAAGACTTGGAAGCAACTCAATATTTTTGTTTAAAAGCCCCTACAAGAATGATTTGACTCTTGTAGTTTTTCACTGTTCCAAGTTAAAAAATTATAATCTTTGGAATCTGAGCACAAATACACTGTCTAAAGCTATCGTAGCTGACAAAGAAACTATAAGTTATAACCCATCCTTCCTCTAATCGGCTTCATACTATTGCTTAGTAGCTCATCTACTGTGTTTCTGAGCTACCAATTCCAGGTTACCCTTTCCACATATTATCCATCTCTCTTCTACATTAATAGTGAATAAACTTTGAATTGGAGAGAACACATTCCATAGATAAACCTAGAGATCATTCTTTTATAATATCACAAATTTGAAATTAAGCCATGAGTTCTTTGGTTCAAAAATATGCCTTACAAGCAAAATTTAATTAACAATACAGAAATGCAATCGGCAATTGTTCATTTTCCAAGAAATGGAAAACAGCAAATCAAAATCCTTGCTTTATGTTAACAACTACTCCCTCCGTCCCAAAAAGATAGTCATGTATACTATTTTTGTCCATCCCAAAAAGATAATCTTGTTTCCATTTTAAACATGTATTAAATTTTTCATTTCCACATATACCCTTATTAAAAAACATAGTAAAATTTAATACTTTAATTATACTAACTACCATTTAATCTGTGTGAAAATAACCATAGGACTATCTTTTTGGGACGGAGGGAGTATTATACTTGAAAGAAACCAACACAAAGATGAATGCACAGCTAATAAAAGTTAAAAGAACAAACCTTCCTATTCCTTCCTATTCTGAGTCTCTTGATTGTACCAAATTGCTTAAAGAAACCTGCAAACTGAATATTGATATCCGCGAATGTGGGCATACTATGCACTCATGTAAATTAATTTCGAAGAAAAAACAAACCTTCCATTTCATTCTCATAAAATCCATGTGGAATTCTTCCAATATATAAGACAGTTGCTTTATTCTCTCTTTCTTGAATCTTCGGAATCTTCCGTGCCAGACCACCCTCCAACGGCTATTAGTTTTCCAACGAACCAACATACATAATAAAAGTATATATTACAAAAATAGTAAAAACATAAAAAATGAACAAACATACATACATATCGTAGATACAGCATAAACACGCACAAAAAGGACAAATAGATCATACCACAAAATCAGGACTATCGTCTTTGGAAGCGGAGAATTGCGCAGAGGCCTTCCTCAAATTCTTCACAATTGATTTCTTTTTTGCTTTGGTCCCCATATCTATATAAAACTATTACACATACACAAACACATATATCAGAAAAATTTTCTACATAAAAAATTTCATTAAGAAATTAGGGTTTTACCTTGTGGTTAAGTGGGTGATAATATGATATTCAGAAAGATTTGGGGGTGAGAGGAAATTGAGAAAGGGGCCATTCTAAAACCCTAATAGCGTTGCAGAGAAAGGGACGGGCATTTAAATGGGCTTATTCGGACTCAAATTATGGGTGTAAATCTGTGCTTCACCTGGGCCAGACTGGAGTACCGATGTTCCTTCAGTGGGCCAGGTCGGCCTACGTGCCTTAATAAAAGAGGAAATTACACTGCTCCAGCTATTTGAAATTTATAGTGCAAATTTCAGGTAATTAAGTTTTTTAATCATAATTCAGGTATTAAATTAATAATTTTATATTTTAATAAATATGTTAATATTAAAATCCTAATTTTATCAATTCATTTCTCCCCCTCTCGCCTCTCCCTTCTTTCCTCCTGTCTCTCTTTCTTCTCTCACTCCTCTCCCTCCGACGGTTCAGTCATCTCCCTTCGACGGATCCGTTGACAAGTAGAAGGTTTCTATGGC
>CAIGRQ010297930.1:0-11541 GCA_903798375.1 Fraxinus sp. D2006-0159
CAAATCAAGAAACAATTTATAAGGCAAAGCAGAATCAAGAATATGCTAAAGGTGGAACAAGAATGACCAAGTTCACCAGGTTTCCGTGAGAATCATGTTCTCAGGTCAAGGCTCAACTTGATCACTCCAAAACAGTGTGACAAAAATATAGTTACTACACAAAGGGGGTGCAGTTAGGGTTGAAACTTGCAAACCAGAGGGCAGCCAACAATTTGCTACTAATATCACAGTTCCAGTACAGCAGGAAGTCACAGAGAATCCTCCAGTCACAGTACTAGACCAAGAACCCCAAACGACTCCAAGAATCGAAGTATAAAGAACTAGGGTTTCGCGATTTTAGGAGATCTACGAATTGAGGGCTGAAAATTAATTTCTCAGACCCCAAATCGCGATCGAAGACCTAAGGACAGCCTATGAAGGCTCTGATACCACTGTTATACAAAATAGCAACACAAAGTTTCAGATCGAAGAGTTCGAATAATCTCATAAACCAACATAAATCTCCTAAAACGTTCAGCCACCAGATCGACCACTGCACGACCAAGATATCACAGAATATAGGCTCAGAACATCAAACCGAAACCCACACAACACCGTAAGCCCAGATTCACCAAGTTTCCCCACAGTCAAACCGTAAACACACAGCTACTTCAATGAGACTGAAGGATTCAACACTACCACTCTAAAGGTCTTACAATCAACTTCAATGAGACTGAAGGATTCAACACTACCACTCTAAAGGTCTCACAATCACACAAGTTTCACACAGAAAACAACTCAAGAAACTGATTCTAGAGAAAACCTCACGAAGAAGACGAACAGGAGAAAAACACTCAGAAGTCTCCAGAAGACGTGAGAGAATAGGGAGTGAATCGAATGAATTCCAGAAACGATTAGAATCACCCTAATAGCAAAACCTCGAGATTAGGCAGATTAAATCCAACGGCTCAGAGCAGCTGACTTTTACTAAGTTTGGACCGGGTTCTGGGCCTGGCTTCAATGGGCTTACTTCAGCTGGCTTTAGTTTATAAGGAATGGGCCGAAGGCCAGTCATCATCGCCTTAAGTGGGCTGGACCTGGCATCACAGCCTCACACAAAGAATTCAAGTTTATTTAATATGATGGGTTTTAAATGTTTCTGAAAACTCTACATCGCTACTGTCTATGGCATATAATGAAAATGGTTCCGATGAAGTAAGGGGCTATAAGCTATACGAAAAAATAAAATGTATTGGATAATATTTTTTATGAATCTTTGGAGTAAGGAGAATTTCAAGAAATATGGAGCAATTCATTAGCGAGTTCAATCTTTGTGAAAATGTTTTATTAGGTAATTTGTAAAAAGATAGACATCGGTGGTTCGTACATTTGTAAGGATATGTTTTGGTCTATGTTGAGAATTTCAAGAAAAATGGAGCAATTCATTAACGAGTTCAATCTTTAAATACGCTTTAATAAAAAAATCATCTTGAAATATATTATGTCTCCAGTCTCTTGACATAGTACTATAAAGTCTTTAGCAAAATGCGGGGTATCTACCTCTGTGAAATTGTTATCCATGTTAAATGTGAGCTCATCTGCAATATATTCGGTGAGACAAAAGGATCGAAATGTTTTACATCAAAAATTGTAGGTGAAGAATCACAACCACAATTCACAAAAATAAAAATAAAACTCAAAGCTTGCTTCACTGACCTCTATAACAAACCCGTATTCCTCAACCTTATTGAATGCAAATCCCCACTAATTATCATGGTTGTTGAATTGTGAATTGTGAGAAGAAGCAAAGATTTGAGGAATTATCGAGCTGATTACATAGAATAAGAATAGCAGAATTTTTGAGAAAAAAAAGAACGAAAAGGTCAGGATATATGTAATGAGGGGTAAAAATTGGAGAAGATTTAAGGAATTGAATTTATGAGGAGAAATTGAACTTTAGGCAAGTAGCATGAATCACCAAATTGAATATACCCATTTTAACCTTAATTCTACACTGGAATATCACAAACCCGATTCTTGAATAAAATTATGTATTTTGTGTAGAGACTTGAAAAGAAGATGCTGCTGGTGAAGGAGATGAGAAAAGAAGAATGGTGAAGCCAATGAGAAGTATCTGGTGATTTTATTTATTTTTGGAAAAAGGGATGTAATTGGTGAATTTTAAAAGGTAAATAGTGTATGTTTGGATAAGGAGATAAAGATTTTGAAAGATTTTAATACAAGGACGAAGACCGTTACATTTTCTAAGATTCAAGAGCACAGATAATTTGTCATAAATCTTTGTCAAATGTATTGGTTGGCAGAATGCTCCCCAAATAACGCATTTACTTCTTCCTTTTTATTTTTATTTTTATTTTTAGTAACAAAGCAAAATTTCATTCAACTTGAAAATAATTACATTAGTGCATCATGCTTAATAATGTGTGAAACAAAATCCGGAGGATCACTGCCCCACACTACCAAGTCATTGAGATGCCATGAATTCCTAGCTAGACAATGTGCAGCTGAATTAGATAGACCACTTTCATGTCTTGCATCAATATTCAAAAATCCGTTCATTAAAAGTCGAATCTCATGTATCAAATTCCCCCATAGGGACAAAGATTTGTCCTGTGCTTTTGTCACTTTTTGGACCACCAACAAAGAATCACTCTTTACATGTTAATTCAGAATGGACAAAGGTAAGCAAATCTTTAAGCCCCTCAACATCACTAAAAACTCTACCTCCATTGGATCCATACTGTCCATCTCTAGTTTACTAGCTCTTGTTGCATCCCAGAGGACCATCCCAATCCTATATCTACATTGATCCTCAAATAAGGCCTCATCAACATTAACCTTTTGGACCCCTTCCAGAGGTGTACTCCACTCTTCTATGTGATGGATCCCTTGCTATCTCTGCTTGTGTGCACATTTAAATTCACCAGCAATTATAAGAGCTTGATCAATAGCCATTTGTGGAGTAAACATCTTTTGCTCAAAAAAAAATTGGTTCCGACTGTACCACGATCCCTACAAACATAAAAGTAGTTCACCTAGCTCACCAGAAATGTTCTCGTTTATTACTAGATTTAATAAATATACTATGTCCCACTGCTCAAAATTATTTCTTATGAAGCTCAGCTTAGCTGACAGCACCGGTTCAATCCTAGAGCAGTATACTAATGCATGGTTTATATCTTCTTCCTCTCTATTACAGAATTTACATCTTGCATCTTCTACCACTTTCTTGGCTAGTAAATTCCGAAGTGTTGGCAACCCACCCGTATCTTATGGGGGATTTGCATTTTACAAATTGTATTCCACATTATCCGTTGATCATTAGCATAGGACACCTCACCTAGCTGCTCAGCACCATTAGTCTTCAAAAACAATTTGTAACCACTCCGAACTGTATAATCACCACCTTTCTCTGGTTCCCAAATCATTACATCCAATCTATTTTGTCCTTCTACTAATTGTATTTGGAACACCTCATAGGCATCTCTAAGATGTAGCAATCTAGACACCTTCTCAATATCCCATCGTCGAGTGTGCTCATCAATAGTCGTGATACTATCCAGCCTCTCTGATCTACATTAATACCATATGGGCAGCTTATTAAATGATGGTTCGGCATCCAATAATCAATCCATGTGTTTCTCCTTTCCATCACCAACTCACCATCTAAATTCTTCAAATAACAGCTTCATTGCCTCCTAAATATCTCGACATACATAGGATGTATTTGCTCCCAATTTTGCATCTTCAAGATGTCCATGAGGGAAGTATTTAGCTTTGAATATCCTTTGTAGTAGTGATCCTTCCTCTTGTAGAATTCTCCGTCGTTGTTTTGTTAAAAGAGTCATATTAAAAGCATGAAGATATTTAAACCCCATACATTATCTTTTCGAAACCAGTTTGGTATATTCTTAGCACAACCATGAGAATCTTGAAATATACGTATGATTTTGATCCACAAAAGGAATCACCTATAGTTCCTATTTGGATTCCATTACCCAATTTGCCGCTGGTATTCTATGACAAGGCGATTTTGTATTCAATTGCATCTGTTCTAGGAACTCCTTTAAAGATTGATGAGCAGACTGCCAAGAAAACCAGAACTAATCTGGCTAGAATATATGTAGAAATGAATGTCAATGGCCCGAAACTGGATAGAATTAGAATTGGAAATGAGACTTTTACATTTTGGCAGAAGATTGTTTATGAAGATCAGCCTCTCTATTGTTCCTTCTGTAAACATGTGGGCCATGAAAGTGGGAAATGTTACTGGAAGAAAACTACGGGGACCAAAGCTAAAGATAAGCAGCAAGAATTTGTCACTAAAGAAGATCAAAATAAGGACAAAGGGAAGGATGAATGGATTATCATACAAAAAGGGGAGAAAGTAAATAAACAAGCTGAATTGCTGAAAGGAGAATGTTCTAAACTAAATGACTACGAAGAAGGAGAAATTATTACTGAGGTCCTGAAATGCAAAGACATTACTCAGAAGGAGAATATTGAGGAAGATAGTGAAGTTAGGAACAAGGCTGAAGATGATCCCAGCATAACCAATGAGGATCCGAATTTGCAGATAAAATCAGGTTATTTTGACTGCTTACAAAGTTGTGAAGAGGTAGAACAGATTGGTGTGGAAATTATTAAAGATTTCCCACTGGAGGAGATAAATGAGCATAATAAGAAGAGCAATCTAGACTAGAACTACATTGACCTAGGTGAGGTGAATTGCAACAAGGTCATATATGATTCCAACTACAGTAAACTGAAAAAATGAATCATTTGTAATCATACAAAGGGAGGAGGAAGAGATAGAAGTGGAGGATGGGATATCTTCAGTTGAGACCCAAAGTGCCACAGATGGAAAAGACATTAAGGTCAGTAACAAGAAACCCAAGAACAACAGGAAGAGAAGGGGGAGACCATCCAAACGTTAACTATGCAGTTCAACACATTAATTTGGAATTTAAGAGGAATTTCCAACTCAATGAAGAGACTTAGAAATCTGATAAATAATCATCACATTTCTATTCTACTCATATTAGAACCTATTGTAGATAAAGATCAAGTGCAAGAATATTGCAAAAGACTCGGATATGAAAATTGCTATGCTAACTTGAATGGTAAAATTTGGGGATTGTGGAAAGATGAGATTGAAGGTCATGTTATTGAAGACAAGGAACAACATCTTACTCTCAAGATCAAAAGGCAAAACAAAGAGAATTATATTACTGCAGTATTTGCTAAATGCTCTGTCCTTCTTAGGAGAAATTTATGGAATGATCTTACTGTGTTCTCTGAGAACTTGGAATATCCTTGGCTTATTGGAGGAGATTTTAATTCCATATTAAATAGAGGAGAAAAAGATAGAGGGAATTTCCCTAATAGAAGATCCACGGAAGACTTCAGTAATATGTTTATTAACTGTGGAGTGGATGAACATGTTATTAGAGGGAGCAATTATACCTGGACTAATGGCAGGATATGGGAAAAATTAGACAGAATCCTTATTAATGCTCAATGGGTAAATGAATATAATGGATTTGAGGCTGAAATGCTAAACAGGGACACATCAGACCATTGTCCCCTCTTGACGAAGTACAAGGGTCAACAAATTTATGTGAAGACATCATTCAGATTTCAATCCATATGGTGTCGAGATGACAACTTCTGGGAAACTGTTAAAAGGTGCTGGGAAACTCCACTTTGCCCATATTCTAGAAGCTTATTTGGATTCTATTTCAAACTGAAAAGACTCAGGATCACACTTAAGAAGTGGAATAAAGACAAATTTGGAAACATCTTTGATGATATTGCTAAGGCTGAAGAAGAGGCTCTCAACAAGGAAATTACTTATGACAGAACTAAATCTCCCATTGACAAAATGGAAGTTAACTAGGCTTATGCTAAGCTCAACAGATTGCTCTCTAAGGAGAAAGCCTTTTGGAAACAAAAGGCTGGAAAAAAATGGCTTAATGAAGGAGACAAGAACTTTAAATTTTTTCATGCATGTGTCAGAAAGAAATGGGCTAAAAATAGTATTAATTTGATATCTAGTTATGGAGTTGAATTGAAGGAGCCTAGGGACATACAAAAATCTGCTGTGGATTACTTTGAAAAAACCCTTATCAGAGAACCTACTGTAGACTGTGACAGATTACTGGATAACATCCCACAGTTGATCTCCCAATCTGATAATGATCTACTCAACAGGCCACCTGATATGGATGAAATAAAGGAGGATGTTTATAGTATTAACAAAGACAGTGCTGCTGGTCCGGATGGATTCTCTATTTTATTCTTCCAACATTGCTGGTAAATTATCAGGCATGACCTTCTAGATACTGTTCCGGACTTCTTCAAGGGCAGGATTATTCCTACAGGAATCACCTCCACCACTATTACACTTATTCCAAAAAAAAGCTGAGTCTATAGAGTGGAAAGATTTTAGACCTATTAGCTTGTGTAATGTGGCCAATAAAATCATAACAAAAATACTCTCTTCTAGACTCAACAGAGTCCTACCTAACATAATCTCCACATCTCAAAGCAGATTCACTCTAGGGAGGGACATTGGAGATAACATACTTTTGGCCCAGGAGTTTATCCAGAACATTGATAGGAAAACTAGAGGAGGAAATGTGGTCTTAAAACTAGACATGGCTAAGGCCTATGATAGGGTTGATTGGGAATTCCTCTACAAGGTGATGGAGAAATTTGGAGTATCAAAAGGAGTATCAATAACTGCAGTTTTTTCTATGTTGATTAATGGAGAGCTTAAGGGATACTTTAAATCCACTAGAGGGTTGAGACAAAGAGACCCTATCTCACTGTTACTATTCATCATCCTGGCTGAATGTTTATCAAGGAGACTGGACAACCTTTTTGCTAGAAATGAAGAGCTGAATTTCAGATATGGAGGTGTTATTCCAGTATCTCACCTTGCCTTTGCTGATGACATTGTCATATTTACCAATGGCCAAAAATCTTCCTTGAATAAAATCATGAGGTTTATTAAACTTTATACTGTAACTTCTGGACAGGATATCAACTGTAATAAAAGTTCATTTACCATAAAGAAGGAAATCCACAGAAAAGTGGTTGAAGAAAATAATTGCTTTCAATACCAACCACTACCTATATTATACCTTGGAGTTCCTCTTTATAAAGGGCATAAGAAGGCTACTCTATTTGAGGATTTGATCAATAAAATGACAAGAAGACTTCTGGGATGGGAGAACGGATGGTTGTCTGTAGGCAGTAGACTTATTCTGATTAAACACGTGTTGAGCTCTATGCCAATGCTTCTATTACAAATACTTGACCCGCCTAAATGCATTATCAACAAAATTCCAGAATGCTTAATGGTTTCATTTGGGGGGAAACTAACCAGGACAATAAAATCCATTGGACATCCTGGGATAATATTTGCTTCCCTGTTGAAGAAGGGGGCATTGGCTGCAATTCCCTTGCTGATTTGAACATTGCCTACGATTGCAAGCCTGGTTAATGAAATCCCATGATGCACCGATACGGACACGTGTGTCCGACACGATACGTGTTGGATACGTCGACACGCGATTTTTAAAAAAAGTACAGACAGGACACGTCATCGACACATTGATTAAATTCTTAAAAATTCTTCATTTATATAGTATAAATTTAGTTTTATACTTGTTATTAATTTTTCTTGTAGAAATATTTTAAATATGAGTACATATTTGTTACTTGCTAATAATTTTGAATTAACAATATATAATATTTCTAATATAAGAAGAAAAATGATTACGGTAGAGTGTCCGAAAAGTGTCGGTATCGACTCGTGTCCGACACGTGTCGGACACGGACACGCTACCCTAATTGAAGTGTTCGTGCTACAGAGATGAAATCCCTAGCTGCAGTCATCGGAGGAAAGCTACTTCCATTGGGGCCATACTATCTTAAATGAAAAAATGGATTGTCTACTATGAATTAGGAGCNACGCTACCCTAATTGAAGTGTTCGTGCTACAGAGATGAAATCCCTAGCTGCAGTCATCGGAGGAAAGCTACTTCCATTGGGGCCATACTATCTTAAATGAAAAAATGGATTGTCTACTATGAATTAGGAGCCCAAATTTTGACGTTCGCCTTAGGCCCCGTGAAACACAGGTATGGCCCTACCTATCTATAGCTTAATGATTGACTAACTCATATATGATCTAGTTGTCGACTAGATAAATTGGTAATCATAGTATAGGGCTAGAAAAATCCTTTCTTTCTTCAGTTGGATGATGCTTTGTGCGAGTTATAATTGATAGTAGATTAAAGCAAAACAAACTGTCAATGACTATTATTTAGAACTATGATTTAAATGGTTCAGTGAATCTGTGATGTTGCTATAAGAATCGGGAATTTTCTCTATTTCATAATAGTTGTCAACCTGATTACTTCAGTAAATGTTCTAGAGCCAATTATTTAGTTGCCTCATGATATTGTAACTATGATCACTGTTGACCATTTTCAGGCATGATTTAGAGAACTTCCAACTGGAGTTTTTGATTCTCTGACCGCAGAGCAGGTTATGCATTGCAAGTGCAACACAGAAGAAGAGTGCTCCCAGCTTGTAAATCTGCTTCGACCAACTGACACTGCATTGCTCGATTAGGCAATCAACTTGATGGTCGATGTTGTGCAAAATGAACATCTAAATAAAATGAATGCACGCAACATTGCTATGGTTTTTGCTCCCAATATGACTCGGGTGCTTTAGCCTTCTCTGCACCTTACGTTCTTTCTTTATTATTTTTGCTTCATGGGTCTTTTGAGTTCAACCAGTCGGACCAAATTCTAGCTATTTTGAGACCTCAGCAAATTTTCCAGCAATCTCTTTCCACATTTAGATTTTTGTGACATGGTCATTCTACTTTTGATCTATTCTTGTAATTGGTAGTGATTTTTTTCTAGACAAGTTATTGTATCAGTTGAAATACAGAGAAAATGACATTTTTAGCACTTCTATTATGTTTTTGTCCACCTATACCTTTGCATGTGCAACCTGATGTGAGAAGATGTGGTTTATGCGGTGGCTTGCCTAGGTTTTGTTGTGTACTAATTTTTTGAACTTCATTGTGTTATATAAACTTACAGATATTCAAGATGTTTTTTGAATTGATGTAGATGGCCGATCCATTGATTGAATTAATTCATGCAGTCCAAGTTATGAACTTTCTCAATACCCTGATTACGAAAATTCTTTGGAAAGATTAGTGTTTGCTACCACCAATCAATTATTCTCTGCATGTGCTGATTATATTGGCAAGTAGGGCTTGACCATAGGTCAAATGCAACTGTAATGGTAATGCACGAGCAGGCTTGTGATGATTGCTCATGTTCAACATCTGCTTGTGGCACCCTCTTAAGGAGTGCCACTTTGGAGAGACTGGAAGCTGATAGCAACAAGAAATCATTGAGATTAAAGAGTAAGAGTGATGTTGGTGTTGGTGTTGGCAAGAAATATGAATCTGTTGCAAATAGAATCTCACCTGAAAAAGGGTAAAGAACCTCCCTAGAGAAGAGATTTATAGATGAATATGACAATGACGAAGTTGAGAGGGTATTCAATAGGCTAAGTTTGAGAAAATGAGTACAAAACTATGCAAGCATCTTGTATTTCATCAATTATGTATTCTAATGTTATATTGATTCAAAAATGTATTTTAGCTATGCTCAGAAAATTCAAATGTTGTATTAATTCAATGTTGTATTGTATCACATTCTAGTGTTGTATTGATTCCAAAAAAAAAACTTAATGAAATTATCAATTTTTATGTAAAATATTTTATTGATTCAATGTTATATTGTACCACATTCTAATGTTGTATTGAATCAAGAATTTGTAATGAAATTATCAATTTTTATGCAATTCCAAAATTTGTTCACAAAGTGCCATTTTCAATTTTGTCGATCAATTATCATATATAACTGTATGTAAAAAAGTCGACGGCAATGTTGGAAAAACATTGCAAAAGGGTCTACCGCAACGTTTAGAAAACACTGCAAAAGGATATACGGCAACGTAAAACATTGCTAAAGGATCTACCGTAACATTGAAAAAATGCTGCAAAAGGGTATACCACAATGTTTAAAAAACTCTGCAAAATGGTAAACGGCAACGTTGAAAAAACGCTGTAAAAGGGTCTACCGCAACACTGAAAAAAAGATGCAAAAGGGTATACCGCAAAGTTTAGAAAACACTGTAAAAGGGTTTTTCGCAATAGTGAGTAACGCTGCAAAAAGTCTTCCCTCAACGGCAACACCGACCTTCGCAACACACGCTAAAACACTACAAAAGATCTACCGCAGCGTTTTTTGATCGCTGCAAAATGTCTTTTTTGGTGTAGTGTGAGAATGATATTAGATACAAAACTAGATTAGTGGCTAAACGCTTTACTCAAAAGAGAGAATAGATTTCAATGAAATATTTTCTCTAGTTGTAAAATTTACAACTCTTGGAGTTATATTAGCCTTAGCTACCTTTTTAAATAGAGATCTTGATGAAACAATTTACATAGAACAACCAAAAGGTTTGGAAATAAATAAAAATTCTGACTTTGTATGCCTTCTTAAAAAATCCTTATATGGCTTAAAACAAGCTCCAAGACAATGGTACAAGAGATTCGATACTTTTGTGCTTGGACTTGGTTTTAAAAGGAGTAATTTTGATATTTTTCTTTATTATAAAAGAAATACTGGTGAAAATTCACTCTACCTTCTCCTTTATATTGATGACATGCTTTTAGCTAGTCATGACATAAAAGAAATAGAGTTAATAAAAAAAATAAATTGAAATTTGAATTTGAAATGAAGGACTTAGATCCAGTTAGAAAAATCTTGGGTATTGAAATTTAAAGGACTAGAAGAGAAGGAATACTTAGCCTAAGTCAAAAGTCCTACGTTTTAAAACTGTTAGAAAAATTCTCTATGAGTGATACTAGAAGTGTAAGCTTACCTTTAGTAAATCACTTTTAACTTTCAAGTGATCAATGTCCCAAATTTGAAACTGAGTTCAAAGAATGAAAAAAGTGTCATATTCTAATGCAGTTGTGTCTATTCAGTATATCATGGTTTGTTCTAGACCTGATTTAGCTTTCTCTATAAGTGTATTGAGTAGATTCATGTCAAATCCTACTGAAACTCATTGGGAAGCTATGAAGTGGCTTCTTAAGGGTATTCATTACAAAAGTCAATCTGATGGTGTTATCATAAGGGGTTACACTGATTCTGACTATGCAGGTTATAGAGATAATAGAAAATTCACCTCTGCCTATGTGTATACTTTGTGTAATTCATGCATTAGTTGGAAATCTCAATAAATTGTTGCATTATCTTCCATTGAGGCTAAATATATTACTATCACTGATGCTATAAAAGAGGGTATTTAGCTAAAAGGACTGTTAAATGAATTTGACTTTGTTTAAGATGTTGTTTTATTTTCTGATAGCCAATCTGCCATTTATTTGAGTAGGAATCCTATTCTACATAATAGATCTAAACATGTTGA
>CAIGRQ010297985.1:0-12525 GCA_903798375.1 Fraxinus sp. D2006-0159
ACGATTTTTGCTTACAGCCATAATCACCATCATGACATTGTCCATTTTGGGTGAGAATGGAAGAAAACAACCATATGTGAATACAAGTTGTGTGTGTTGGAGTTTTGATTGATTCTTTGATATAAATTGGTAAGTTTAAACTAAGCCCGGAACCATCAATTGAAGATCAATTCCGCAACAATTTCCATGGTGTTAATATCCATAATGGGGAAAACACAATTCGAAAAATACTAAATCTACATTTCATACTATTTTCTATATTTTGACAACACGATAAGTGACTCGTTCCTTATCTCCTTGTGATGCTCATAGAATGAGAACCGACTTGTCATATGAGTTTTAAATTGGAGCTATGTAGTGCCGAAAATATCCGCACGAAGGAAGGCAACACAACTTTAGGAAAGTGTCATCCTAAAACTTGCTTTTTAACTCTCTTCTTATGTTATTGTTGAATTATATGTTTATGTTATGTTAGTTTATAAGTATTTAAACACAAATCTCCCGTTTTTCCCAACATTTAGTCCTCAAAATTGTTTCAATTTTTGTTGTAAAAGTATGTAACAAGTCATATATGGGTTGCTAATTGGATGAAATAAAATGTTAGGCTATCAGAATGAGCAGCTCGGTACTAGGTTAGCAGTGGTATTCTATAAAAGGTTTCTAAGTTATTAAATTGGGGGTAAATTAGCAAATATTTGAAGAGGTTGGAAAAAAAAAAAAATCCTTTTTATCTCATAATTTCTCAATCTTCCTTTCCAGGCTTTAGTCACAATGAGAGTGACTCTTCATACCTTGCCTAGGTTGTCCGCTACTTAAATAGGAGATACTATTTTCAGTGAGTTTGAATTGAAATAGACATTTTCTTCATTTGCTGTCTTAACAAAAAATAAAAACTAAATAGATGATTTTTCACCACAGACATCTAGCCCTTGTTTGGTTTGGATTAAAATCTCGAGTCAAAGTCAACAATTAATTTTAATCACATATTTCATCAACTTTTATCAAAATTTACTAAAAATCTGATTTCAATTTCTACCAAACGGGGACCTAATATTCTCATTAACTCATTGTGCATTCTTAAGAAAAAAGAAAATAAAATGAAACAAAAATCCATTCCATGTTTGGTTTTCATCTGTATTATTCTCACTTATGTTAAATCCCATTTCATTTTCATATCTTCGTCTTTCATATTCAATTACCAAACAAATATGGTACTGACCAAACATGTCGTAAGAATTTTGTACTCTTTCAAATGATAAAAACATACTTGCATGTTTGGCAGGTAATACTCGAAGACATTGACATTGTTCAGTTCTATTGCCAAACACGCCAACAATGTTTAATGAAAATCTTGGCTATGAGTAAAATTAAAACAATATTAAGGATGAGTAGAGTGTTAGTCATTTGAGCAAGGCAAAGAATAATGTTGGCAGCTGTACTTCAAGTGGAAGGGCAAATAATGTTGATAGTTACTGTAATCAGCAGAATGGCTTTTCACAGATGAAATCCTTCATATACTGCTCGAGGATCTGATGGACAAGAAGCCTGTATGCTTTTTCTGTGAGATGAAAACTGTCCCAGAAAACATACTCAGATACATTCGAACATGTACATTTACAGAGAAATGCTACTTCTATTGTTCCTGTGCCACAGCACCCAATATTCGAAATTCCGAATCCTGTCAAGGTAAATTCAATTTAAAGTTTTGTAATGAAGAACACGCATTTATCAAAAATGCAATCATGCATGAAAAGTTGTACCGCTTAATAAGAAATGAGCATTATTCGAGACTTCTTGTAGGAAAGGGTGGGGAAAGGTGAGACAGGAAAAATGGGGCGGAGAAAGTGGGAACAGAGGGAGAAATATCCTTTTTAATAAAGGTATATTAGACAATTGAGACGAAGATAATGCTTTTTAAACTAGAAGTTTTGTAGTCAGGCTAATGAAAAAAACCTTGTAAAAGAAATTTGTCTAAAAAGAAGCGGTTTTATGAAGAGAATTGTAGCAGCAAAAAATACTTAATTTTAGAAAAAGTTAAAAAGAAGTATAAAATTACCGAAAAGCTGTTGGCCTTTCCCATAATTCAGTGCAATATACAGGGGAAATCTCTGCTTAAATATAGTGCTGTTCTTGTTAATTACTATTCCCATAATTTAGTGCAACATAATGTCTTAACTTGAGCTATCCATTCGTCGTTTTTTACTGCAATATTTTGCTACAGATCTCAACACCATGAAAGTCTATGGTCATATTTTTAAAAATATTTCTTGAAGAAAAAAAATAGATAGTTTACCATAATTTTTCGGGTTGTGGATGACATCGAGTGGAAGATTGTAGATATCAAGGTAAATCATCCGTGCTTCAGGGAGTATGCCATTAATCAAGTTCAGCTCATTTGACAACTTCTTGTTGAATAACTGACACATTTGATTATAAGAATCGACACATTTTCTTGTCACTCCTCCTTTCAAAGTTCTTTGAGATGGCAAACATCCAAGTGGTGGTAATCCGAAAACACCAATTCTACGCAAGCCCAGTCCATACAAGTCCTTGAACGTAATGCACAGAAAACAAATTAGTGTTACCCTTCAACTACTGTAAAGAGACAGTTCTGATATGTAAAAATATTCCTGGATATTCTCTTGCAAATGATGTAAATAAAAATGTACAAATGTTGGTTTTCTGCACTTTTGAGCTAAACATATGGTGACGTGCTTGATAACGTGTAACAGAAATACTGGACCGCATTTGAGAGGGGGGAAAAAAAAATCTTATTCACTTTAGTGTTCAGTCTAGTCGAATACTACCTACTAAACATGCAACGAAGGCATAATGACGGCAGATTTTACCTGAACAAATCTGGAACCAGAACTGACCATTAGATCGGCATACGAGGGAATATCATAAAAGGATTTTTGCAGAGGCGAACCAAAATATGTATTGGTAACGTCATTGCTGCCGGTAACAACTGTAACTAGACTTTTTCTTAAGATTTGGGATGTGCGTTCTTCTCCAACGATCCCTTTAAGCTTGATTATATACTCTTTGAACATTTCTAACTGATCAGACAACGACAAGACCGACTGCATTTCACCAGAAGATAAACGAATTATCATAAGTTTGGAACAATGAAAAAGCAATAATTGAAATGGATTACAAAAAATAAAGTGAGAAAGGTACCGCAAGATCAGATGTTAGAGGATCATATCCTGCACCTCCAGATGCAAAGTTTACACCTGTTATGAGATCTTGAGCTTGCAGTAATGGATCAAGGTATGCAGGCAGAAGAGGTTTAATTCCCAATTCTTCAGCTGTAATAAAGACATTTAATGAAAAATAGTTTAGCATTGAGGAGAAATGACTCAAAATAGTGGCACGCATATGCTCACACATGGCCTTGGGTGGGGCTTTAGAGGATTAGAGTACATGGCTACGGACCACGATGTTAAGGTTTCGTGTCCCTCCTCTCCTACAACCAATCCAAAAGGGAAGCATGTTTCCCCATGTGCAACAACAATAAAAACAAATTAAGCCGTGTTTCTATAAATTTTGGGTTGGGAACATGTATCTGTTTTCTCGTCTCCCTTCAGTTCATTACTAGATCTGCTAGACTTAGACCCTTGAGAGAGAAATATGACTATTACCAATTAAGTCAGAGGGAACTTTCCCATTGGAAAATCTTCCGGTCGGCTTTCCTCCCAAAAAATCTTGGCCATACGGAGGATAATTGACTTTGAATATTGTTTTGAGGTTGTTGTTGTTACCAGTATCAACTATGGAATCCCCAAATACAAAAACTGCTGGAATTGTGTCGTTTTCTGGTAATTCTATCACTGATTCACCAATACAAACAAGAAACGAAAGAGAAACACCTAACAATACCAAAAAGGGAAATAGTTCTAAGCAGAAGAAATGCATTGCTATTCAACACTACCCTGCAGAGCCTTCACCAAGAAACTAGTGGGATAAGTAGTAGTTTTAACGCACCTGTTGTTTCAGCATTTTTTCCTACTATTTTATAGTGTTTTTGTTGGATTTTCATATAGAATTTGAGTTTATTATTTCCAATGTAGGTAAGGTTTAACCTACCATACATGTTCCATTCTATTCTCTCATTAATGAAGGTTACCTTGTTTGATTTCTCATATTCGACATGAAAGATAGCCGCATTTTTTCTTTCTTTCGAGAGCGTGTGAGTCGTGTTAGACTTCTACTTTCTAGTGTCGGATGCGTAAATCGTGCTTGTGTAGTTGTGTAACTTGTGTTGGCATCTTCTCTTCAACCTTTAGACCTCAAAATTGCTTTTATTATTGATATAAAAGTCAAAACTTTTGGGTTTCTACTTAGATCACATGATATGTTAGGTAAATAGGCAATCAGGAATGGGCATCGTTTCCCATACAACAGAGCAAATTGCATGTCTTTCATTCTCAGCCAACTAACAAAAATGCCATACTGTGAAATTAATTCCAAGCTCATTAATGATGTGCAAACCAACTCTTGCGTCTAAATCTAGCACACTTTAAATAAGCCGTTTTAACATATTTTCTTCTTGAAATAAAATTGTCATTAAATTTTTCAACACGTCTCTTCACGTATAGGTCAAAATATACATATTTGTGGGTCCAAATATGAGGGCTGTGAAAATCCAAACATATCGAATATGGTTTTCAACAAAATACCATATGCATCCGTAGCATTGCGTATAGAATTTTGTTTGGGCAAGCCGAGCTCTGCTCAGTGTCCATAAACAGGGCTCAACTTGGCCCTTACAACTGGCTCGTTTTTTATTTAAAAAAAAAAAAAACTAATAAAATAAACCAAAAACTAGTTGGCTCAAGACTAGTTGGCTAGTGAAAAACTTACAATCTAGACTCAGGCTCGAGCTCATGGCCAGTCTCCATACAAGCTTGAGTGGTCCATGAACCAAATCAAATCGAGACGAGTCGAGCCTTTAAGTTCATAAGTGACTCGACCCATTTGTCACCCTGCAGAAAGGTTTTGATTGTCGAGAAGTGCTTCTTGGTCCCCAACCCAAAAACAGGGGCGCCACTTGGCGCTCCCCTATTGGAGGGTGGGGTGTCGCCGTCGGCCACCGACAGCCCACCCTCCAATAGGGGGCCGCCAAGTGGCTCCCCTAATTTTGGGTTGGTCCCCAGCCCTGTCCAAAAGCATTAATGTTTGATTGTCTCTTAGAGACTTGATTGAAGGTTACCAAACAAAAACTCAAGGCCCCGTTTGATACACAACATTTTTCTATTTTCCAACTTTTGTAGTGTTTGATAGGAAAAAAATTTCCCGGGATTCGTTTTCCACCTCCTACTCTCACGTGCGTGTTCTTTTGGTTTCGGTGGTAATTGATTTTTCAGCTTTTTTTTTGCAATTGAAAAAAAATTCTAGACACAATAGTAAAAAAAAAAAAATTATCACTTTTATTGAGAATATTCGTGCAAAACAAAGACAAACGAATGGTATTCGGTATGGTAATTTTTATTATTATTATTTTTATTTTGCAATTGGAACAAATTCTAGACCCAATGGTAGAAAAAAATTATCACTTTAATGGACAATTTCCATGAAAAACGAAGTTAAACGGACACCAAACTTTCAAGATTTTTCATGTGAAAAATTATATCAATCAAACACAATTAATTACAATTCCCAGTAAAACAAATTCTAGACAGTTTAATTCCATGTAATTCATTTTCTTTCCATCCAAATTTTATCTTTGCAATCAAACGGACCCCAATTGTTTATGGTTAGAAATTCATGCTCATGAAATTTTATCGATTCAGGTAGAGCCAAACGTAGGCAGAAGCACCTGGGTAAGTAATTTGAGCCAGTGTAGATGAAATCAATGGTAACTTCTAGTTCAGCTGCTGGCCCATTAACTTCCAACAAACAACTGTATGCATCAAATTCAAATGCTTGTTTTGCTGTACTCTTCAGATGACAATACATGATGTGCAGACTGCACAAGACTCTTAGCCTTTGATAGTGATCCGGCCTGGCCTGACTCGTGACTTTCACACATTTATGTAGTATTGTTATAATGGACAACACTACACTGGACAAGGCGATGAATAAAATTTTAAATATCTTTTTTTTCTAAAAATCGTTTTCAGTATTGTACAATCCAACATGTCAAGTAGTATGTCACAAGTATATTGGCATCAAGGTCGTATTTGACAAATTTCCGTGTTATCCGAACTTGCAAGTAATTTAAACAATTATGCATACGAACTCAAGTTTTAATTCATAGTGTTGACCATTGACAAATCCCGCAACTTTATAATAGGAGAGTCTTCACCGGCCAACATCGCCTGAACATGGTTCTTTAGCAAGTTAGTAAATACTCGTATATTTTTAGACTTGCATATTTTTAAATCAAGATGTACAAGAAAATCATAGATTCTTCTGTATTTTCCTTTACGAAATATTTGGATCTATGATTTATATACTTGCTAGTTTGAGATGGTCTTTGCTTGAAGAAAACCATCACCTGCAAATACTATTTTGATGCTATTTTTCCTTACAAACTCAAAAATAGTCCACAATGCGTTCACTTGCCTTTCAGATATAGAGAAATATGTGATAAAAACCTAGTGATTCATTTATATTATATGGAGGGTTTGGATTAAAAAATTCAAAATATAACATTAACGAGTTAATTAAAGAAATATTATTTTGAAATAATGTAATTAACAAAAATATGTATGTCTAATATTGCATAACATGACAAAATGATGCACATAAACATTGTATCTGATTGTTGTAGTGAGGTAGAATGGCCTCATTGACATAAATATCTGATTTACATTTATATGTTAAATTAACTTCTGTGCATAACATGATAAAGCAATTATATGATTTCCAAAATACAGAAATTAATGCAAAACCAGCTCATTGTCCTCAATTCAGAAGAATCGCCAAAGGATGATTGCAAGCAAACCAAAATTATTAGCCAGACAACTCAACCTATGAAAGAAATCGCACATAGATCAGTGAGAACTGACAAGGAAAGGATGCTGGCAAACCCCGCACTCCAGCAAAAGATATCAACAGTGGGACAAAACCAATTCATCCTATTCTGAGAACCACACTACATAAAGCATGGAAATAATAGGAAAGTAGGTGAATCAAAAGCCCCAACATAAAAATGCATATTGTCACATTAGTGAAAATGAAACTTTAGATCACATGCTGCTTGGTCAATATCGAATCAGTCAATCAACAGAAATTAATCCAATACAGATATTTTCTTTCAGACACATTTCAAATGAGTTGTTGTAATTCTTAATCCATAGTACCACCCGAATCCCAACATCAAAAATCAGAGCTACTCTCCCACTGTTTATTAGTATCATGGAACTTTCGGGAATGTTAATAAATGCCATGTACATATATTACAGCATAACGCTGGAAGGATATTAAACTGCCCAAAAATATTACAATTTGAAAGCTTATAATATCGATAAGGAATTTATTAACATAATATTGTTCCAAACATTTTATAGTTTGACGTTCTACCGGGGTAATAACTACAGGATACAAGGAGATAACAAAAATGGATAGAAGTCTATGAGTTTGAGTGCATGTGCGAGCATACAATGTCACAGCATGCAACAGATTAAGTTATATAAGAGAGAGAGAGCGGGGGAACAAAGCTTATATATCACCAATAAATGCCAGCAGACAAACAACACAATAAATGTCATGGAGAAACTTCAGATTAAGCGTCACCTGAAGCTTTTTTGCAAGATCGTCATGACTTAGCAATCCAGTTGACCCGCTGACAGAATCTTTAGCAGTGCTCAACCTCCGCTAAACTTCAGCCTATCCAGAAATGGCAAGCTATAAGTTAGTCTGCAAAGACTTCTGACAGAACTATGAAATAATGACGAGCAAGAAGCACGTTAGTCATTGCTACACACCAAGCATCAGTCACAAACTCTAACAACAGGAGAATTCTCATCAGCTGTAAGAGCAGTCCTGCCTTGAGTGCACTTGTGACAAAAAATATCTCCACAATTCCTGCAGTGATGCTGAAAATGGGGCAAATGTCATTATTATATGAATTATAATGAATATCAGAATAAGATGTGAATTTGTTACTGCAAAGGAACAAATAGATAGAGAAGATAGCTATAAACTAGAAAAGATGAGATGTGCCTTGCGCACAAACGCATTAAAATCTGTCCCGCAGCCTGTGCATTTTGTTACAGCTTCATCAGGAACATATTTAAGTTAAACGGGAAATGAATTAAAGTCTGGACAAATTCAAACTTAAAAAACTAGTTCTCCTAAAACATAAGCATAGAACAATACGCTTTTAATACAAATGACACGGATTTCTACCAAGTTTGATGGATATAATAGCTAATGAGTAACTTCGCAATCATAAAAAGCTAGACAAAAGGCAAATGAATAAAGAAAGAAAAAAGTACAGCATGCTATCTCTTTTTAAATTTTGAATTAGGGGAACATTACTACCCTACCTTAATGGAGAGGGTAAGGCTCTCCCCATTTTCATTAGCTTTCTTGCAAAACAATAAAAACAGGGACAAAGGGCCTTTTTCTTAAACAATTATTGTCTCCATTCAAGATGCATTCCCTAATCCAGTATCATATCTGACCCTCCTTCAAATAGCTGTTCTTGCCTTTCACATCATATAAATATTTTCGTTGTTCATGAATATATCAAAGCTTTCTGTTTAAGTTGAAAAGCTACAGTGTCAAAGGCCACTCATCGCATGATTTTACATGATATTTAGTGTAAAGCACTTATCATCTCATATCTTCTTAACAGGATTGACCCCCCATCTTCTATCATTTTCCTCAAGGAAAATTGCGCACTTCTAAATGACTTCCTACAGGCGTCTTATATTATAACCATAAAAGCCGGAAAAAAATTCTTGTTCTGTTTCTCAAGTTGGACACCAATATCATCACTCTTCAGGTGTAATGTCGCATCAACACTACATTTTAGGTAAGACTGTAAATGGATCGGATATGGACTAGATCTGCCTATATTCGATCCGATAAGAATATTTATTTGATCAAATCCGATCCGATAATCCAATGAATATTTGATTGTTAAATCCATATCCGTTTTGCTATGTTATCGGATATCTGATTCGATAATCCGATTAGAAATTAAAAAAATTAGGAAAAAAATCAATGTTGGAATCAACTTTTATTTATTTATTTTTCCAATCTTTCCAATTCTTAAATGGGTTTAATAATTATAAATTTCTCAACTTTTTTATGTTTTGAATTTGATGACTTTTTTTATCCTAAATTTATTTATTTTAGTGACAAAAAACATGCCATAAAAATATTTTACCGATTCAATTATTTATAACAAATCGGATCGGATTATTATCAAAACGGATTGATCTATATCCATATTCGATCCATTTAATTAACGGATTATCGGATTCGGATCAGATTCGGATCTTGATCGAATTATCGGACTGAGACATTAAATCCATTTCCCATTAATTTCATCAGATTCAGATCAAAATCCAATTAATTGACATCCCTAGTTTTAGGTGTCCCATCGAAGGTATCATCCATCTTGTAGCAACTAGACTTAAGCTCAATTTATTTAATTTACCCAACACCCAAGCTCCCTCATATGCACAGAGATAAGCGTCTGTGAATCGTTCATTATTTATTGACTTGGGATGGTAAGTGACAACTCCCCCACCGAATAGGTTTGAGTTATGTACATTCCAAGAACTCTACCCATTACAAGAAATAATTCCAAATCTCGTGAATGTCATTTTCTTGCTAACTTTCCTAACACCCTTCACTTTATCAAGTACGTCAAATATGTCCACATTGAAAAACTTCCAAGTATGCTGTGATACTTGATGCTACCAAAAATCCTACACGATAATTGTCGAGCTTGAGGATTCAAAATAAGCACGAACAAAATCTTTCAGTGCCTGAAACAAAGACTTCGAAGTGTGTCTTCGTCATCCCTCCGATACTTAAGTTAGAGAGAATTTATGTGGAATTATACATTCTGAAATTATATATAAAAGCATACTTGAATAATAATCAAAGTCTTTGTATTTATAGAGGTAAGTAGTACAATCCTAGTAGGATTGAATTAGTTGAACACCTTTATCCGATTTGAGGAGGTATAGGATGTTTGGAAGTCTTACCATGTCTAGGAATTGCAATTTGATAGATATTAGACAAGTGGTGTTTGGATGAAGATGGAACTCTGATAGTGGAGTCCCATCATGATAGGACAAAAGAGATATGGTAGGACTCAACCCTTTCGGAGTTGGATAAGTCTTATCATATAAAAGAGTCCTAATGGATTAGCTTTGTTAGAAGCAAGGTCAAGGCATATACTCCAGGAGACCTAGAACCGAAGGACGATTTTCGCCCTTGATGACATAGGCCGACGAGGTCTATTTGGTTTGCCCCAAAAAGGTTGAGGACACATACCCTAAGTTACAAAAGCTTGCACACTCCACAGAAGGGAAAGAATTGACTGTTCGATTTTAAATTTATAGTGATAAACAAATATTTATAACAAGAATTTTTTCGAAGTAAAGAACTTGATTGATTACCTATGCCTAAGGAAACTACATTTCAATTATGTTACTTGTATATTATTTATATACAACTTGAATGATATTTGAATATGTGACAAAATCGAAATCATTGATTATTTTAAGTGTTGGAGAAATCAATGATAAAATTGTGTGTCACATAGTACAATGTAAAACATAATGTTAACTAGAATGTATGTGTAGCAAAATTGAACTACAGTCTAAAAAAGAGGGAAGGTAGGTAACCCCACACTAATAGGCCATAATCACTAAAATAGAGAAGAAAATAAGGGTCCGTTTGATTGCAAATGTGGAAAATAGGAGGAAAGAAAATGTTTTACAGGGAATTGATTTTCCTAAAAATTGTTTTACTGGGAATTGTAATTAATTATGTTTGATTGGTACAATTTTTCATGGAAAATGTTAAAAGTTTGATGTTCGTTGGCTTTGTTTTTTATGAAAATTATCCATTAAATTGATAATTTTTTCTACCATTGGGTTTATAATTTGTTCCAATTGCCAAAAAAATATATATATTTGAAAAAAAATTTACCATACCAAATACCATTCGTTTGACTTTGTTTTGCATTGAATTGTCAGTGATATTTTTTTTTACCATTATGTCTATAATTTTTTCCAATTGCAAATAAAAAAAAAAAATGAAAAATATTTACCAACCAAAACATAAAGAATTTATTTTCCTCAAAAAGGTGAAAATTTTGGAATGTTGGAAAACATTTTTAAGAAAAAATTTTGCTTATCAAACACTACAAAAATTTGATACACCTTATTTTTCATTTTCCATGAAAAATAAAGTGTATCAAACGGAGCCTTAGTTTTGTTGACTGGCGAATTACACGTTCACAAAGAACATTATGGCATTCGAGGTGTGTGTACTTGTGAAGATATAGAACAATGTACTTGAAGCCTGAGTTGAACTCATCTGAATTGTGGCACTATAGTTTCAATATCATTTCAGGGCGGAAAAATAGTTGTCACGTGCCTGCTGGAACCAGAGAAGAGGTAGTCGATAGCCTCTGGCAACTCAAGTAGCATCACTATTCTTGTGCATTCACAAGGAGCATCTTCCTCTACAATTATTGAAGGTGGATGGAACTTTTCTAAGATTTGATTGTTAGTCAACTGCAATTACAGGTCGTATCTCGAACAGCTATCTTGTTCCTCATTGTAGAGTTCCCCATTTTTGAATCCATGTTTGAAAGCATAACGTGTATGATATTTCTTTTGGTGTAAAATTAGGGTGCCACTTGTTCATCCTTGTAGTTGTAGTACAACACCATGCAACATAGTAAATTTCAAAGACAATAATGCATGTTATGGTGTGAAAATAGAAGTAATGACCCATTTGACATGATTTCTATTTTTGTTTTTGTTTTTTGTAGAAGAGCTTTCAGAGTAAGTCATCTTATGTCAACTTTTTCTAAAAGCTCTTCTAATTAAATAAAATATTTCTAGAAAATTATTCAAACATGTTCAAGAGTAGTTTCTCAGTTTTAGAATATGTTCAAATTTTTTTTTTTAAGTCTTGTCAAACAGTCCCTTAATACTTCCCCAAGTTCAGTATTCGCATGAGGTGTTCCGTGTGGTTGTTTGTGGTCTCCCTCCGACTCTACAACAAAGCAATAAAGGTTTTGGTGTGTGCTCTGGACTTGCTTCAACAATCGGCAAGTTCTTCCACTTCAATAAAGATGCTATTCGAAGTTAGTTTGAATACTACGAGGTTTATTATCTAGAATTTTCAGATTTATGTGTACAAGTCTTTTGCTTAATTCATTCTTAATGCTCCAATGAGAGATGTATAAAGACTTGTGTTGTGCTATTTGTTAAAAAAACAAGCCAATACCAGAATTGATCTGATATCGCTTGTTAGGATTGATATAACTTGTTGTGAGACCAATCACCGGATTGAGATGTTGAAGTTATATGGCAA
>CAIGRQ010297986.1:0-13211 GCA_903798375.1 Fraxinus sp. D2006-0159
GGAGATTATTTTATTTGGGTGTGGGCCCCTCCCCTCATGCAATAGGAGTGTAAACCAACAGGTACGAATGGATTTGCTTTTAGTAGATTGTGATTGCACTTTTTGAAATGTGTGGTTGAAAAGTTGTGGGATCCACGAAAAATGTTAATATTGTTTGACTTTGTTTAAATTAAAATCTGATTTTAATCTGTGCCAAACAAGCCCTTAGGCATAAAATGTATTTTAAAATAGTTGATTGATGAAAAATGTGTGGTTAAAAATGAAATAAAATTTCTTGGATTGCGTGTAATATTATTTTATTAAAAAATGTACAGTTAAAAAAATAGAAAAAAAAAATATATTTTGAAAAAAATGGGGATCAAACGAGTGCATAACAAGTAAAACAGTATTTTGATAACTATGCTGAGTCATCGAATCCACATTTTTTTCTTGACAACGAGAAATTGAGTTTAATAATTTACTTATATTTATGCACGTTAACTAGGTCGAATTATAACCCATTTACGAATCTACGAAGGAAAGAGCTGAAAAATGATTTGACGATGAGACTGAAAAACATTGAGCTAAACAAGAATAGCTGCCATAAATAAAACTCCACTTTTGTGAATGTGATGTTTTTCTAACAGTTTGTACTTTGACTTAAAAAGAAATAAGTTGGGAATAGGTGTTTCAAATGATTGACGTTGGCTTAGATTTTGATTAGAATAAATATACAGGTTTTGCAGTCTTCTCATGATTTGCCACAGTCAAAAAATATTGATTAGAATAAATCTACATGTACAAAAAAATTTCACAAGTTTTTGCACCGTCTCCTCGTGATTTGCTGCTGCCAAAAACAGATTGACGATGGCTTAGATTTGATTAGAATAATCTATAGGTACAGGAAAATTTCACAGATTTTTTTAGTCCTCTTGTGATTTGCTACTGTCAAAAACATTGATTAGAATAAATCTATAGGTACAGAAAAATTTCACAAGTTTTTGTATTCTTCTTGTGATTTGCTATTGTCAAAAACATTGATTAGAATAAATCTATAGGTACAGAAAAACTTCACAAGTTTTTGCACCGTCTCCCCACGATTTGCTGATGCCAAAAATAGATTGATGATGGCTTAGATTTGATTAGAATAAATCTATAGGTACAGGAAATTTTCAAAGATTTTTGCAGTCTTCTTGTGATTTGCTACTGTCAAAAACATTGATTAGAATAAATCTACACGTACAGAAAAATTTCACAAGTTTTTACATTTTTTTGGCAGCAGCCAATCACAGAAAGACAGCAAAAACTTGTGAGTTTTTCATGTACTTATAGCATCTCTCTTTTGATTAAGTCAGTGTTTGGTCTAGTTAAAAATCTATTTTTTAGTAAATTTTTATAAAAATTAATAAAATATGTTGTTGAAAAGTTGATAAACATTGTGAATTCTATAAAATGTATGATTGAAAATGAATTTAAGAAGAAAAAAAAAATTAGAAAATAGAGGTCAAACAGGAGCTAAATATACAGTTCTTTTGAGCATCGTATAATAATGAAATTATAAACTTTTTCGGTGAACTATCCATTTCATGCGTATGTGTTTGTAGTTGGGTGTGGGCGTGGGGGGAGAAGGGAGTGAGGTGTGGTTTAGTAAATTGATATTTAATTCTTATGATGTTTGGTGAGAATTAAAATTATATTTTTAGCAGATTTTGATTAAAAAAAAAAAATTTGATGAAATATGTGCTTGAAATATTATGAGATTTATAAGATATATAATTAAAATTAATTGTTAACTTTAATTTAAATTAAAATATAGATTTTAATCGGAACCAAATAGGATTTGCATTGAAACATAGACTTGTATATGGGAAGACATGGTTTGATCATGTCCAATTTTAATAAGAAATGATGGGCTTTTGTAGCAAAAATTCAAAACTATCGAAACCAACTTTAGCTTTTGTAGATATGGGATTGATTATGTACCAGGATTTGATAGGCTCTTACTTTTTATACTCAAAAAATATGAGAAATGGAATACGAATATGGACCCACCCACCCACCCAGCCAACAACATCATCTCAATTTAATAACTCAGTCGAATCCAAACTTTTTTGCATCATCTCGTTTCAAATTTAACGAGCTCCTTTATTGAAGTAGAGTGAAAATAAATACGAATCAAGCTCGATTAGTTGAATTGCAATTCTAGAAACAGTAATGAAAGAGCCATCAAAAGAAAGTGGCGATGTATGTATATCGACCAAAAGAAGATGATTAAAAAGAACAACAAATCTATACCGTCCAAATATAAACTGTTTTTCTGGCTGCTAAAACCTATTGGAAAAATTAACAAGTGTGCAAGAATTATATTTAAAATAACATACATTTTACCTGTATAAAACCGAACATAACTTCGACTTATTGAACATGTAAAATGGAAACGAAAAAATGCATTAAAATGAATTTGGTTGAGGCAAGAGCTCGACTCTTTCTCCTTAAAATGATAAAACATGCAGTGTGCTAACGGTTTTTCAACATTCGTCTCCCAAGATGCAATAATCACGTCCGGTAATAGGAGCACTCCATGTTACATGGGTTAACGAACTCGAAAATAGAATTTACTCTCTATTTTTGAAAGAGTTTTTTTGCAATAAAAACTTTGATATCTCATGATTTTAAACCATCAGGGGTGTCCAATTTATAGAGGTTGAGGGATTGTGGCCGGAGAGACACGCCCTAAAATTTAGCATATTCCATGAAAAGACACATCTCTTCAAGCCGCTCACTAACCACCTAGAACACTGCTCAAGCGCTCAAAGCAATGAGTTAGCAACTCGCTGGACGCTAGGCTGTCTCTTGAATGACGGTGTTATATGCCGAATTCTTATTTTTTTAATCTAAATTTGGACATCAAATTTTCATTCATTCGAAATTGTTGTGTGAATCTAAATATATGATGATCATTTATTCGATTAGTAGAACAAGTTAGTTTATTCATACGGATTAATTGAGCATCGGAACCTATTCGAATACTTAGCCGAAGTTGTTGTAAAATCAACGTTTGAACCCTAATTCATAAAAACCCTAATTCCAACATTCCCCCACATAAATGAAAACTATCAAAAATGCAAACAATAATGCAGATACTATCAAGAGATGTAGCTTTTGGCTTTGAACCTACATTACTAAAATATTATTGAATTTATTTGGCTAATTAGGGAACGTGATTTCTGGAACTATACAGCGTTGTTGTAAATCAAGACAACAATATTCACACAACATCTTCACTAATAACTTCGGTTCTTATGATTGTGTCATTTTGGTTCTGAACCACCGTTGGGTTTTATAAGTGTTTTAAAGAATTTTAGCCTTAAGAATTCTCGTATAAGCAGCCCACTTCACACTTACATATGTGACCTCTTATTGAGAGTATTTTGTCATACTCCACTTGACTTATTCAAGTATTGGATTAAAAACATAAATTAACCTCAACATTATATAGAAAGTACTTTTATTGTCATATGAACGAGTAGGAAATAATTCCTAAGTACTTTATAGAATTTTCATAACTTAGTTGTCATATTGAATCAAAATCTTGGAATCTCCAGTTAACAAGGTTGGATTACTATTATAAAGACTCTTATATAATAGAATTTAATCGTATTCTCTTCGATAGACAATATATTTGATCTCTTGGCAAACTTTTCGTATGTGAATTCGTGATATTTTCCTTTGATTTTACAAAACCAATGGAATTAATACCATTTGAGATCAAATGCTTAATAGTATAGTGTCTACGACGTATGTGTCTAGGCTTACCATTATAAGTGACTTTATATCTCATTAAATATAGCTAGATATCACAATCGGTTCATTTAATATGTATAAATTTTCACCAACTAAGAAATCCTCCAATGAAGCCATATGCTTCTATCTAGCTTTATCTAAAACTATAATATGGTTGGAGGATTTAAAAATGCATCACTACACCAGTCACACAATTTTACTAGTCATTTTCGAATCATCATTGAACCCTTACAACACACTTCAACTTTTATGAATATTCTTCAAATATTCTAATACTATTTTTGCACATCCAATGCGAATACAATAATCGATTTTCATCTCATTTATCCACTCTTGACTTTGAGTGCATTCATGTTTGTGAACCATCTTTGTACTTTTAAAATTAGTACAAGTGCTTCCTTCATAGAAAGTTTTTTATATGACTTATAAGGTATAAGGAATGTAATTTGTAAGTAAGTAACCTCAACAATTCCTCAATTCGAAATGCATGTCTAAGTAGTAATGTTGCACCCACAAATCTTAAACTATTCATATAAGTTCGAAAACATTAATGATAACCCCGCAATTTTGAGTTCCACTTGAACTTTACTCATCAACTCTTTTAAAGTTCAATTTATCTATCTAATAGACAATGTCCATTTTATATATTCCACTTCAAATCATATAAAATTGATTAGGAATGACAATGCTTTGTGAAAGTCCATGCACTTCATATTTAGGGTAGCCAACTCACAAATAATACAAATGGAAAGACATTTTCATTCGAAATTGCATCTCATAATGTACTCCAATCAAACTATCTTTAATTGGATCATACAAATTTGATCAAACTCAACACATAGACCTAAATACAATTTATGGGTCGTAAGATGTTTCTTGTGAAACATGCAGCTATAGACCAATTTAATTGGTTCCAAGATTGAAGGCAATATGTTGCGACAACTGGGTAAACAAAATAAAGCCAAGATATGCGAACATAAATGTGCACATTTTAGTGCAATATAGTACAAAATGAAGAAGGCTAAGCACCTCGATACATAAAAATTGCAACTTTTTCGAATAACTTATCAATCTTGTAACATTTCACGAGATAGTGCCAATTAGTTCCAAATTATTTCAAACAATAAAGGCGTCTATTCAAGCACCAAATAACTTAACTATTTGGAATCCAAGTCTCATATGGCAGTTGCATAACTAAATCTTGGAATTTACAAGGCAGAAACACATTATAACCAAAATCACGTTTTGTCATAGTGCATCACAATCCTATTGTGCAATTGTTAATGACATAATATTAATTCTATTTTGCACATACAAAATCACTTGAATGTTTCAGTGAGTGGTTAAATTCACTTGACACCTAGATCAATTAGAGAGTACGAATGCTTCTCCATAAATCGATGTCTTCTTCCTTGTGCAGGCGCATGCACGTATGCTCCTGTGGTTTTAATTAACCAATATGTGGTTTTCTACTTCGAAGCCACAAGGAAAGGACACAAGGCTTGGCAAATAGAATAAAATCCAACCTTATAAAATGAATGGATTCAAGGTTATTCTACCATTTCAAAGAAAGGCTAAAATGGAAAGATTACTGCCAAATGCTATCATTCAAAATAGAATAACATTCTTCAAATATAGCCCCCGTTTGTCCCCATTATTCAACATTTATAATGAGAGGAATCATAATTTTTTTAAGAATGTATAATTAAAAAAGAAGGAAAAGATTTTGGGTTTACATGTAATATTATTTTATTAGAGAATGTGTAGTTGATAAAAAAAAAATGAATTATAATTTAATAGAGAATACTAGAGGCCAAACGGGGGTGGAAAAACACAATATTTTACTTTTACTATAATGTGTATTCTCAAGTCATTTCATGCATAATTTATACGACACATTAATGCACAATATAATAAATATTTACTAAAATCAATTGTGCACGGTGCTTCAATATGAACATGAAAATGTTTCCTTATAAAGTGAAAAGGTTTCGTTATCACCATAATAGACATAATCAAATTTGAAATTATAGAAACCCTTAATACGTAATCCGATTACATGCATTAAGTATTCGTATTTCAAGAACACAAATCATATAATTTCAGTAAATGAATTTGTTATAACAACAGATTATAATATGCACATAATTATTGTGTTATGGTTGTTGGGAAAACTAACAAGCGTGCAAGAATTATATTCACAATAACATACCTTTTATGCGTGTAATCAGATTTGATCAAGGCAAGAGTTTGACTATTTCTCCTTAGAACGATAATGGCTCACGGGGGTATTAACAATTTTTCGGCATTCGTTTAAGATACAACCGCGTCTCGCAATAAGAGCACTCCAAATTACACAGCCCAACGAACTCGAAAATAGAATTTACTCTCTACTTTTGAATGGGTTTTATGAAATAAAAACTTTGATTATGCATTGATATGGTGTAATACAATCAATACATATGATATTAAATGATTTTAGATCATCGAAGGTGTCCAATTTATAGAAGTTGAGGGGTTGTGGCCAAAGAGAAATCTCAAAATTCAGCATGTTTTATGAATAGACACAACTCTTCAAGCCGCTTGTTAATTGCTTGGACGCCGCTCGAGCTCTCAAAATAGTGAGTCCACTGCTCTCTAAGCGCTAGGTTGCTGATCGAGCGTCACTGTTATATGCTGAATTATTGTTTTCAACCTAATTTTGGGCATCAATTTCTTATTTATCCAGAAGTGATTTTGTGAATACAAATATAACACGGTTATCTTCTAGATGAGTAGAACAAGCTAGTCTATTCATATATGTGAATTGACCATCAGAATCTATCTGAATACTTGGTTGAAGTTGATACAAAATCAACGTTTAAACCCTAATTACAACAAAATCATGGGTAATAAGATTTTTGTGGATTGTTATGCAAGGAACAATGAGAATAATACTAATATAATTACTAGTCGCCGAATGTAATTTAAGTAAAGAAAAGATATCTAATTTTGTAAGCTATAAGATATTACTAAAAAAAAAAAAAAAAAAAAAAAATCATCGATTGAGTTCTTTGTTACTCTATTTAGTAAGAATGTAAGATATATTTGTTTACATCTTTTCTTTATAAGTTATACGTTCATAATAATAATAATAATAAAGTAGTGCTATTTAGCACAACTAGTGTTCAATACGAGTTTAGGTGACAATACTAGTGGCATTAAATGACATGTTCAATTAAATGACTTATATAATTTCACATTTAATTGAACATATTATATAATGCTAAATAAACTGGTGCTCTAGCACCATTAGTGCTAGATGGTACTATTCTTAAGAAATCATTGATTGAGTTCTTTGCTACTCTATTTGGTAAGATATCTTTTATTGAACATCTATTGCCCAAAGACTTCTATGTAAGCACACGAGAATGACATATGAGGTCCAAAACATGGAATTCTAAAGTTGATTGTATTACTGCTAGGACTTTAATAATGTTGATTGGGCAAATGGGATAAGAAGAGATAAAAAGGATCTCCAAGTATATCAACCAAATTGAAGGAGTTCAAATTTTATCATTAAGCGAGAGTGTTCAACCACGTATACCAAATTGAGGAAACCATAAATATGGTTTTAGCAATAGAATACATAGTAGTTTCCGGTGAGATTAAGAATGCAGATTTGCTATAAATATACACAAACTCCGTTTGTTAATAAAGATATGTTAGCAGTCCATTGGACTTTAATGGCTACATACAAATTGGGCTTACATTAACAAAGTGATTAACATTCAAAGTAAATTAAATTTGAGCCGAGCGAGTGTATTTAATCTATGATTTTAAAGATACAAAAAGTATATAGGTATTCAATTAAGACTTTCTAACACTTCATAAATGTTTTGAGATATTTAATAGATACTTTTATAGTATTTTTAAAAATCCTCGAAAATCATCAGTATTGAATTAAAACTTTTTAAAAGTTTTAAAAAGTCACGGGGCATTCAAAATATCAATGGCTTTTAATGGCTTATATAAAAATTCTTCATGTGCTAACTTTTAAATTGAAAATATAAATATAAAATCTCATAAAAGAGTTTCATTCACCTTTAAAATTTTGAAAGACTTTCACAAAATAATAATAATAATAATAAAAAATAAACAAAACTTTTCATATGTAATATTTATCTCTTTCCCCAATATTTCTCTTTCGTTCTTATTCTACGAAGTATAGTCATGAAATAAAAAAATCAATAGTTTTCTCTTTTTTCAACATATTATTATCATTATCTTTTTAATATTCTCATTACTTTTTTATCGTTTTCTCATTCTCTAAAAGAAAAGATCAATTTGCAAAAAAATAATAATAATAATAATAACAATCAAAAATTATAAGTGTTTCACTATTTTTTAATTCATGGTTTCTTCACATTTATCTACAGAGAAAGATCAATTTTTAATTATTTTTTGTTTAAAAAATTGATTATAATAAAAATTTTATATATTGGTTCCTTGTTTAACTTAATAATTTAATATACATTTGAACATATTGATAATATTGAACATTACATAATTCATTTTTTTTTTTTATCAAAAAGTATTGAAATGTAAATTTTTTTTTTTGGTTGTTTATTTTTCTAATTTACGTAATTTATACTTTTATATTCGTTTAAAATTATATTTATTAAAATATATAATTTTGTTACTATATGTTGTGGATCATTTGGTCATACAAATAGCGGCTTAGAAAAATGTGTAATAAGTTATATTAGGGGCTGAACAAAACTCTTGTGTCGAATCGTATTTGAACTGTTCGGTTCAGTTGCACAATTAAATTTAAACCCGAAGTTCCACTTACTAAATATTCGAGAATCCTGGTTTGTTTTGGTTCTCTTTAAAATCTAATCGGACATGATCATGTCCAACCCCAAGTAATTTTCTAAAATAGAAGTCTGAAAAATTAAATTAACTCTAAAGAAGTTTATAAATATCTGTAGATAA
Source organism: Fraxinus sp. D2006-0159 (assembly GCA_903798375.1). Classification (NCBI taxonomy): domain Eukaryota; kingdom Viridiplantae; phylum Streptophyta; class Magnoliopsida; order Lamiales; family Oleaceae; genus Fraxinus; species Fraxinus sp. D2006-0159. Next base: position 8,761 of record CAIGRQ010297986.1, read on the forward strand.
AAGTTTATAAAAGTTAATTAAATATTATTGAATTCCACCAGTCCTTTACCAAAAAAATAAAATAAAAATCGACAAATCATTAAAAATTCAAATTAAATCATTCACTTATCTTTAATTCTGAAAATCTTGACCAAAATTGAAATTAGTCCTCAACTAAATAGCGACACGTTAAACAATCTACCACGTTTTAACGTTATGATTCATGTGTTAATTATACTAAGGATCTATTCGACGTGACTTTTGAAAAGTTAAAAAAAAATAAAATTGAGACTCGAAAATTATTTTTGAACTCGTTTGACTAATTTTTTTAAAGTGCTCCTAATTAGAAACATTTTTAGAGAAAATTAGTCTAATGTGATTTTCTCTATAAGTATTTTACAAACAGAAAGTTCTTTTAAAAATTAGTTCTCAAATAAAATTTAAGGTAACATTTTCAAGAAGCTCTCCTCTACCGAAAGCAAAAACAAAAGAACATGTTAGGGCCATTAGGCAAACGGACTCTAAGCTGATTTAACAAAGTAATTAACAATGAAAATAAATTTGTGACAGCAGTGAACTCTTGTCTCATTCCTTCTGAAACTAATAACCCAAGCCCCAAGGAAAGGACAGCCCTGTTTCTTTCATTTTATTTTATTTTTTCAAGATTTCTAGCTTATAACTTATAAGTGATCAATTAATAAATTGGTGTAAAGAAAAAATGTTAAAAGAAAAAAAATTTGAGTGCTCAGATGTGCATTTTTCGTCTGAAGATCAGACGGTTGTGGAGACCCAATCACCACTGTTAGCACAAATATGTCATCATAGCAGCCATTTATGATTTTATGCACCAGCCGGGAATCGAACCCGGGTCTGTACCGTGGCAGGGTACTATTCTACCACTAGACCACTGGTGCTTCGTTGTTTACTTATTTCATGTTTAGAATGATATAACAAAGGTCAATGAAATCTCTTGAATTTGCCATTTTTACACATTTGCACACTCTTGCATTGTTATCAAAAAATGATTAGATGAAAAAACAATTTTTTAAATTGTCGAATGACAATTTGTCATGTGATAAAATGTAAATAAGAGTGTACGCCAACCATGATTCGTAATCTCTCCCTTTCTTGTAACAAAAATTGATTTTTCCTCGTATTCACCATTTCTAAGTTTTATTAATAACTATAACCCTATGATGAGTTGTTAATTTTCAATCGGAGATATGATCACGAGCAATCTAATGTGCATGTCCAAGTCTGCATGTAAATTTACATGGATAAGAGGGGAGCTGTGATCTATTGATCACGCGACATTGTCGAATTTTGAGATCTACATTATGTAATATTTAGCGAAACAGTGCCTAAGGCTAAAAAAAAAAGGAGGAGGACAAGTAGGACGGGGGCTAATAGATATTAACAAGGACAACGATGAACAATCAATTAATACAGCCGACATAGTTAATAAATTAAATACAGAAATTATGGAAGTTTATTAATTTTAAACCAATGATTTTCTGCAATTGATGTTTTGTCACTGATGAAACTCTCTTTTCCTAATTTTGTCAAAGAAACCATAAGAAGTGAATTGCCCAATTTTTGTTCGACTAAATGTGTTAAATGGTTGCCCTCTATTTTATCCTCTATACATTAAAAATAAAATAATATAGGCTATTAAAAAAATTTCCAAAGTCCAGTGAAGGTCTTCATAAAGGCCTAATGTGCATATTTTTAATTTCATTCACGTCTATAATAATTAGTATTTTTATGACAATTATTCATGCAAGAACTAGAAATTAAGGGGGGTTTAGAGGAAGGTTAATTTTAATAGTGATAAATTAGTAAGAATGTACCCCTTGAAACAAATCTAGGACGTGATGATAGTGAAGTAGAAGCTTATCCATCAAAGAATTGTTCCCATTCACCCATTGCTTATGAGAGCAAAAAATCCTAATTTCCCGTTATTGCACCGACGTCAATGAACCGGATCCATGACTAGTGGTGAATCCAATATTGGAGGTCAAGTAGGATGGAGATTTACATTTCAACCATACTTGCATTACATGGGATTTTTTTACAGACAATACACATATGGTGGAACCCGTGTAATTTTTTTTTAATACACATGGGGCCCATCCCTTGTGAGGGGTCGGTAAGACCCTTGTGAATAAATCCCTGTACATGGGGATTTATTCTTTACAGAGAGAGAGAGAGGGGCAATGGGACTTACAGCTGAGAGACGAGAGTGATGAAATCAGAAAGTGGATTCCACATAAAATCGAGGGACTTAAGTACTTTGCTTCCTATGTTTCAAGGATTAATCATTTCTATTTAAATGTATTTAACTTGTAAAGTTCAATTGTTATTAAGAGAAGAGAAACGCCTTCTCTTCTTCCAATTAGTTGGGGCAAAAAACAAAGACGACGGATAAGCTGGGGTTGAGGCTCGTCGGCAGCAGCAACAATCACAGGGAAAGGGGCAAAGGGCAGCTGGCAACAAGGAGGGAGAACCAAGTTTGCAAAATGAATCCATTTGGAAACTGGAATGGTTGATTAAGAGGAACTTATATAAAATCAGGCATTTAAGTTTACAAATTCAAAAATCGGATCTAAACTTTATTTAATCAAAAATTAGGTATTATATAATAATTATATATTAAACATTTTCACCTAATTCAATTAAAATCCTAATTTTATTCCCCAGTCTTTTCCTCTCCGTGGCTACTCACAACACCTAGCTATAGGTGGAACTCTGAGATCGACGTAGCTCGACGTCGCTGCAGCCGATGGTGAACTACCTTCACTCCCAATAGCCGCTTCTCCGATGCCTCCACTCCCACCAATAGTTTTCTGATGCCTCAACTCCGATGCGGTGGCATCCACTCCCATGACCTTAGATGTCGGTAATGCAAAATGACTAGGATGCGGTGGCGAACATCATTAATAGCAGTTTCTCCGATTCCTCCACTCCCAAGACCTCGACGCAGTACCACTACGAGTAAGGCCATGTGCATATTTTGAATGTGAGGTTGTGGTTTAGCATCGATGAGGTTTGTGGGGATTTGAGGCGGTGGTTTTGTTGCATTTGGCGGTGACTGTGATTTTTGCTGGTGGCGGTGGATCTGGCGGTTGGGGTGGTTTTTGTTGAATTTGGCGGTGGATCTGGTGGTGATGGTCTGACAATGCCAGTAGTAGTTTTGCTGTGATGATCTGGTAGATCTGGTTGTGATGATTTTTGTTAGCAGAGTATTGGATCTAGTGTGGCGGCTTTGTTGGTGGTTGCGTTGTGACGACGGTGGCGGGATAGTGTTTGTGACCAAATATTTGGTTGACTTGTGACCAAATATTGGTGGTTAATCGACATCAGGGGTGGAATGTTTTGGTATATGTGACCAACTTTGATTCACTATGATTAACTATTAAAATGTGACCTTAAAATTCGATAATTTGTGACCAATAAATTTGAAAATGTATGACCGATAGATGAATTGTGACTAGTAAATTTGAAAATGTGTGGCCGATAAATAAATTGACTTATAATTTTTTTTATTTGTTATCTCGAAATAATCTGTGACCTCAAAATTTGAAAATATGTGACCGACAGATAAATTGTGACCTATAAAATTTTTGATTTGTGACCTCGAAATAATTTATGACAAATAATATGATAACTTGTGACCAATAATAAATTGTGACATATAATTATATACATGTGACTAGTGCTGTAAGCAAAAATCGTCAAATCAAAAAATCGAATTGAAACCACATTTTAGAAATCATCGATTTGGTGTCACGCGGACCCGTCAATAAAATAATTTTGAACCAAATCAGTTTGGGTTTGAGAGTATTAATTACAGTTTAAAACCAAATCGGACTGGTGAAAAAATATATAAAAATAAAAAAATAAAAAAAATGATTTTTTTTTTTTGAAAATTCATCCAAATATGTAAAATTCAACAGTTTTTTCATTTGTGTGTATTTTTGTCAATTTATAATTTTCTGTTACATATATATTATTATTACCAAATAATCCTAATTTATATCTAATAATCTCANAAAATGCATCCAAATATGTAAAATTCAATAGTTTTGTCATTTATGTGTATTTTTGTCAATTTATAATTTTCTATTACATATATATTATTATTACCAAATAATCCTAATTTATATCTAATAATCTCAAGACTAACCAATATATCAAAAACTCTTTTCCTGTTCAGAATTCAAATTTCTACAGTTGCTTCTGAGTCTGCATTCTCAACTGGAGGTCGGATTCTTGATTCTTTTAGGGTTTTATTAGGTATAAGGATGATTGAGACTTATACATGTGGAAATAATTCATTGCAAATTAAGAATGAACATATAGTGATGCGCCAATATTTAGATAAAGTGGAAACATTTGATGATTCAATGAAAATTGCGGCAGATGGTTTATATTTTCTATTATCATATTTTAAAAACTCTCTTATCTATCTA
>CAIGRQ010297992.1:0-10562 GCA_903798375.1 Fraxinus sp. D2006-0159
AACACTAGCGGGGTTTGTTGGTGATTTGGGGATTTGCTAATCTTATGCAATCGATCCAAAAAGTATAGGTATTAATAGTGATTTGACCGATCCAGGTCTTGATAGTGGCTATTCTAGACATAGTTTTATGAAAAGAGCCGTCCAAGTGCTAGTGATATCTTGTTTACTAAGAACATACCGAGCAAGCTGACGAAGAATAACTTGTTAAGAATTCAAGATGCCTATTGGTATTTCAGCATCTATTCAACTTTGTCTACCATGGCCGCATGAAAGAGTTTCATGGAATGTCCCAACTGGATGTTTTTCTATGAGTTGCCATTTAATGGCTTTTGACTTCCAATTCGTCAGATGGTTGGGACATTGCTGGAATATTTTGAGATTGCATCATGCTTAACTCTGGCAATTGCTCTTGGCTCTCTTCTTGATTGTATGGCGTGGTATCTCATTGACATGCCAGAGAGGATGCACAGTTACTTTATAAGGGAGCATGACGGTGAGAAAGGTCAATTTTCCTTAAATGTAAGGAAAAATACCAATCGATTGATAAAGGGTGGAAATGGTCTCATTTTCTCGTGTCGAGCGATTTGGCTCGACCGGAGCATTATCGTTTCCCTTCAGTGTGGTCATGCTGTAAGTTTCGTAGATCGCTTACTCTCAATGCGCTTTATTGATTCAAGGCTCGTATTTCATTTTCTTCTAGGTCTTTACATCAACATACGACACGTCGAAGGCTTGTTTGTGAAATAGTGCATTTTTAAGATCATGGTGATACCTAAGGATCAAAGGGGCTGCCAGTTCCTTCTGTCTTCAGAGGTTATTTTTTCTAGTGGCTTGTGGGAACATACTTCGGCAGAACCACGAGGTATTCCTTCCAATTTCCCAAGACATACAATCCATATTATAATGACAAAGAGAGGTATGGAAATTCTTGGTAGTGATCTTCCTTTGATCGGTACTCTTAACTCGATTCAACGTGAGATTGCAGATCTAATCATGTCAAGAGTGGTAGGATCTTCGCTTGTTGCTTTGAAAAGGAGAAAGACGAAAGAGAAGTCTAAAAAGTTTTATAATCTTACGACACCAGCAACACTCCAGTCCCATTTGATGATTTCTCTTGCCAGACAAAGCTACTTGATGCTTCCTCCTCGTCGATCTGCAAATGCAGTCATCCAAGGCTATTGTAGGGGATGATGATTCGATCGTGCTTATCTTTCTCTTCGATTCATCTACGTTCTCTAACTTGGGAGTGGTGGCACTTGGTGAAGGTCTTTTATTTCTTAAAGACTGGACGTACTATGAGCAACTTAGTCTAGTAAAGGCAACGAAGAACAAAATGGCTCAAATTTTTCAAGTATAGTATTTTTTGTGTGCTTCATTATGGATAACTCAATCGGTTGACACGAACTTATTTTATTGATTCCAAGGTCTACAAGGTACCATTTTTCAGAAAAAATGAATCTGTTAGATATGCCGAAAATATGCGCTCATTGCAGGATGTAAATACTTCATTACGTAGAGAAGTCGAAAGTTTGAGGGTTGGGAAGAAATATGCTTACTTAGATGCTAGAAAAGTAATAGATGAGCTAGCCAAGATGGTTTACTAGAAGCTCATGTTGGAGGAGGAACTTGCAAACTTGAATAGTCTTTTGGGGCACAAATTGCTTTCCTGGAGGATCGTATGGATAATTGCCAGCCGGAAGTTGAAATAACCACTTGAGTCTTTCTTATGAATGATTATAAGAAAGGTAAACATGTTAGATGGGATGTAGACAAAGTAATTGCTGATTATGATGAATTGTGCTAGATACTGGGTATGCCGAATATGGTAGAAGAGCAGCCCAAAATCGGTGTTGTGTTTACTGAGGGAGTTGGGAATGCCGATGATGGGCAAGCTTATATCCTTTTGGTAGCACATTTTTCAAGCGTGCTTCTCGATCGGCATTTTCTTTTAGACTTATGTATTGGTATTTGTACGAGCACATTTGAACTTATGTCTTTCTAAATTATATAATGTGTGGACTTATTGGGATTGTGTGCTAGACTGCCTAAAAACATGATGAAATATCGAACTTTAGAATTTCATTCGAAGTACAATGAAATCATGCACAAATTTATGATCATAATATTCAAATAGAAATCGGACTTACTTCCTAGTTTAAAAGATAAAATAGACTCATAAACACATTTTTACAAAGGATTTAATTAGTTCGATCCATCCGATTTTGTAGGTGATGTTATTGGTTGGCTTGAAGGATATCCTAGTTCGAAGGTAGATGAGTCTTCATTTGGATTGGTATGATGGTGACGATAGGACCACCCTTGTCCAGACGACTTGAAGGCAACAATGTGGTCTTTTTCACCTAAGTGACTCGATAGATTCTACGTGGCCATCTTTATCAATCAGCTTCTAGATTCCAAATGATTTTTATATTCTGTACAGGATCTTCCTTCCCCAAGTTCAAGGCTTTCCACGTCCCCGTTGATAGAGAAATTCTTGATCAAAGAAAAGTTAAGGTCTATGTTTAACTTAGTGTTGATCCTAATGGTGGTAAAAAAAAAATTTAAAATGAGGAGTACAAAATTAGTAAGGAAATAATGATGTTATCCCGAAATGGAAGGGTGGCATGCTTTGTTCAGTTTCACTTGGATCTCTCGAAACATTGTCATTGATTCTCCTGAAAGCTGAGAGATGTTGGGACCACTGCTGGCATTTCTACAATCGGCTCTTCGATGCCTAAGTCGGTACGAATTTTGAATGAAAATGAAAAACAATAAATGAAAAGAGTTTTAGAAAATGTAGAAATAATATTTTTGAAGATAGATGGCGTTCCAACTGTTGTTGATATCACTATCGTTCAGGCTACGTAGTTTGTAGGCTCCTCATCCTACAACTTTCATGATCTGGTATGATCCTTCCCAATTTATTGTAAGCTTTCCTGTACCAGCTTCTTTGGTGTTTGGAATACTCTTCGTAGCACCCACTTGCTTTCTTTGAAGGTTCTGGTTCTTACTTTTTGGGTGAAGTGTTGGGTAATTTTTTGTTGATATACAGCTTTACGAACCAATGTTCTTTCTCTTAACTCATCCACCAGATCTAACTCATGACACAATTCAACTTGATTCTGCTAATAGGTTTTCCATTCATACCGAAATGTTGGAGTGCCTGCTTTTACTGGTATGACCATTCCATGTCATAAGCTAATGAAAAGGGAGTTTCACAGGTTGGTGTATAAACGACGGTGCAATATAACCAAAGGACTCCAGGTAGCTCATCTGCCCATTTTCTCTTGACTTTAGATAGTGTTTTCTTTAACGTTTTCATGATAGTCTTGTTGGAAGATTTGACTTGACCATTAGCTTGGGGATACCGCGAAGTGGAGAAGTTCAGCATGATATTCCACTCTTTTCAAAAATTTTGAAACCCAGTGCTTATGAATTGACAACCATTGTTGGCAATTATTTCTTTTGGAATTCCAAACTTACATATCACATTTTTTTTTCAGATAAATTCGATAACTTTGCGATCATGTACCTTTGAGAGTGCTTCGGCTTCAATCCACTTCATAATAGCATGAAGATCCATTGTCCTTAAACAATTGGAAGTTTCCCGACAATGTCCATCCCCCATTTCATGAAAGGTTAAGGTGAAAGAATGGGGTTGAGCTGTTTTGGAAGTGCGATACAGGTAAATCATTGACATCAGTCACACATTTTGACGTTGTTAAAATAATCAGCCCACATTATTGGCTAATACATGGTGCGCAAAGCTTCGGGGGAGTGATTGCCACATTTCCCTTCGTAAAGTTCGATTAGGACATATTCGACTTTAGCGTTATCGATGCATATGAGATAGGGTCCAGAGAAAGATCTTTTATACATCTTACCATCTATAATATAAAATTTGGTAGCCTTAGCCTTGGTTCATTGAGCTTCATTCTTGTCTGCTGGCAACTCGTCATTTTGGAGGTATCTAGCAATCAGCGTTATCTAAGATTGCTCTTCCATTGATTGGAGACTCTTTCTTTCGGTTGGCTTTTGAATCGCTGCCATTGCAAGTAAGCTATCGGGATGATCGTGATTTGTTTCATATTCATAGATGCTCCAAGGCTGGCTGGCACATTTGCTTGGATGTTTTCGACCCATGGAATTTGAGTGATTTGGAACTTATCAAACTTGCTGCAGAGCTTTTTGACTAACTCTAGGTAAAATATCATTTTTTGGCCTTCGTCTAAGAAGGTGTCTTAGATCTGGTTTACAATAAGCTGAGAATCATTGTGGACATTTATTCGAGTGACTCCTATTTTCTTTGCTAAGATCACCGGCAATGAGTACTTCATATTCTGCCTCATTGTTAGTTGTCTTAAATTCACACCTAACCTCATTGTTACATTGATTGCCTTCTGGTGATGTTAAGATGATACCGAGGCCTGCACCATTGATGTTGCTTGACCTATCCACCTGGAGCATCTATGTGCCTATCATTGGTCCGTCCGTCAAGCAAAAAATTTCATTTGGGGCTAGGACTTGAGAGTTAGGAGCGAAATCAATAATGAAATTTGCAAGTATTTGACATTTTATGGTAGTATGAGGTGCAAAGGAAATATCATATTCACATAATTCGACAGCCCATTTGTTTAGTTGTTTGGATAACTCAGGTTTGTAGAGTATCGGTTTCAGAGGGAAGGATGTTGCGACAACTACTAAATGGCTCTGCAAGTAAGGCCTTAGCTTTCAAACTGTGATAACAAGTGACAGAGCTAATTTTTCCAGTTTGTAATAGCAGTCTCTGCACCTAGTAATATCTTGTTGACATAGTAAATGGGGAGTTGTTTTCCTTCTTCTTCACGAACCAAAACTGCACTGACATCCGTCTCCAATATTGCAAGGTACATGTAGAGTTGTTCCCCATCTTTTGGTTTTGACAAGAATGGAGGTGAGGTTGAGTATTATTTTAGTTGTTGAAGCGCTTTTTTCATATGCCTGAGTCCATTCGAAAGTTTTGTTTTTCTTCAATATGTTATAGAATTTGTGGCATTTCTCGAAAGATAAAGAGATGAACCTGTTAAGAGCTACAAGTTTTCCAGTGAGTCTTTGAACTTCCTTAATGCAAATTAGAGATGGAGTGTTACAGATTGATTGGATTTGATCTGGGTTTCCTACGATTCCCTGCTGGGTTACTAAGTAACCTAGGAACTTGCCAGAGGATACTTTGAATGAACACTTCGAGGGATTGAGTTTCATATTGTACTCTTTAGAACCTTGAAGAATTGCTTCAGGTAGTCTATGTGTTGCTTTGCAATCAGGGACTTCACTAGCATGTTGTTGATGTAGACTTTCATGTATTTTTTGAGTCAATGAGTGAACATATGATTCACTAGCTGTTGATATGTTGCTCCAGTATTTTTTAGTCTAAACGACATGACCTTGTAGCAGAATGTACCTAGCCTCGTCAAGAAAGCAATTTTCTCTTGGTCAGTTGGGCACATCAGAATCTGGTTGTAACCAGAAAAAGGTATCCATAAAGCTTAGAAATTCATATCCAGTTACCGAGTCAACCATCATGTTGATATGTGGAAGTGGAAAGCTGTCATTTGGACATGCTTTGTTCGAGTCTATAAAATCAATACAGACCCCTCCATTTACCATTCTTCTTTTTTCACAACGACGACATTAGCGATCCAGTCTAGGTAATGGACTTCTTGTATGAAGCTTACTCCTATAAGTTTATGCATATCTTCATTGATAATGCAGTTTTGTTCGAGAGTGAATCTTCTTCAATTCTATTTGATCGAAATTTATTGGGGACCGATATTCAATTTCCGCGTCATTATCTCTGAGTCGACACCGGTCACGTCTGTGTGAGACAAACGAAATAGTCATGGTGTTCCATGAAAAACTTGACAAGGTGTTGCCTGAGCATTGGCTCTAACCTTGTCCCCACTTGAGTTTTGTTCTCTAAAAAGTCGGGTAGATCTGTACTTCATCTAGCTCTTCCAAATTCGGATGGTCTAGGATGACAGGTTGAAATTGTTGTAATGACTGTAAAGGACATTAGTCAAAGCGAAGTGAATTCTGGTGGCAATATCTAGAATCCCTTTGATAACCAAGAATCTCCCTTATTTTCCATTTGGTTCGAAAACAGAGTACTTGATGAAATGTCGATGGTACAGACTTCATTCCATTTATCTAAGGACTCTCCAAGATAACATTATATGCTGATGGGCTATCTATTATGAGGAATTGAGAGTAGAGGTTAGCTTCTTCTGGATAAATAGGCAGCACGATCTTACCCAAAGTGATCTTTGGTCCACCACTAAAATAGATTAGCACTGTCCGACGAATAATATTTTTTTGGAATCTCCATAGCCTTAACTATTTCCAAAAAAGTATGTTTGGACTGCTACCATTATCTATCAAAATGCGCGTCATGGTGTGGATTGAGCAGCTGCGTTGACTCAGAGATCGTGAAGCCAATGATCTGTGGTGAGTCTGACTCCCTTACTTGGTTTAGACTTTGGCAAAGATAAGTTGGTCAACACACATGTCTTCGTGTCGCTGCTCTTGTTATCCCGCTAAATTTTGATCTGTCGGTGTCGGTGCGATCGCTTGAACGAGGCCTTGCTTACCATGTGGTTGTTGTTATCATCTAGTTATGTTCTCTTTTCCTTTTCTGTAATAAGGTCTGTAAGACGTCCCCACTTCAACAGCTCTACCACTTCCAACCTTAGGATAATGCAATCATTTGCTTAGTGGTCGTGGTCTGCGTGAAACTCACACCACTTAGTCTTGTCAAGTTGGTCACTAAAACTTCTCATCTTTCCGAGCTAATTATTGTGCTACCTATCTCCTTCAATACTACAATTAGTTGTGTTGGTCCTATTGAAATGTTGTATTCATGGATCTCTACCTTAGTCCTTACGGAAGGGTGATCAAATGGTCCGGGTAGCTCTCTGCACTTGGTGTCCCTCCTATCTGGAGGAGAATAAGTACTTGTAGGTCATTTCTTAACTCTGTTTTGTCGTGCAACTCTTCTTTGGGGGGTTGGCGTCTAGTGAAATTGAAGTTAGCATTATCTTCTTCCTATTTAATATGCAGAATTAAAAATTAACTAACAACAATTGTAACCATTCATAAATTATTGAATCCAGATGAACTAAAAACAATCTAAGCCCTAGCAATCAAACAAACAATTATATAAGAGTTGAAAAATAAAGAACATAAAGAATTGTTTAAGAAAAAACACATGAAGAATTCAATAAAAAAAAAAAAAAACTTTGGGCACCCTGTGCTAGTGAAATATGCACTAGAAAGATTGAACTTATAGATTTGATCTAGATATAATTAAACATTAGTAGACTTTGACCTTCAACCTCTAATCACCAAAGAACTCATCGGTTGTGCACTCCAGAACCTCTAGACTTCTTTTCCCTGCGTGGATCACTAGCAATAAGCTCTTTTTTCACTAATCAGAACTTCGATCACCTTTATATATCTTCAGAACTCTAAAAGATATTTGGCAGATGTTTATTGGTGTTTTGATCTTTTGGATTTTTTATGTTTTGATTTGTGTTGAGGCAAGAGAATGGAATGAGTATTTGACCTTTAATACTGTTCTATTGGATGAATAATGGCTCAACACACAATAGAGAGGGATTTTGCATCGTGTATTTGTAATATATAGAGTTATGGATTGTAAAAGCGTTGAAAATCACGAATTAGGGATTTTGTGAACGACACGACTGCTCGAGCTCCCCTTGGGCAGCAAGCGGCGGTCTATTTCTACTAAAACCACTCAAGCACCCTTTGGGAGGACATCAAGCTCTCTCTGAGCAGCTGTCAGTATTTTTGTCTTATCTTTCTATTTCGATATCCGATTGAGATGATTCAAAATATATTTGAAAGTTTACTCAAATGGCTGCAGTTTCTCTGGAATTGTCATTTTTTCAATTTAAATGTTTTCTATGCAAAAAATGGGTCTCAACTTATGGCTGAGAATTTGGAGCATAACTTGTGCAGCACTTGACACTCCTTTGACTTATAATTGCATTGAATTGATCCTATGATATCTTCAATTATTGTTATGCGCTCAAGTAACGTTATTTTAGTGCTTTTGGACATTTCATGATGTTGTTGGGCAAACATTGACCCATTTCAAAGACACTTCTAACACCCAACAACTCAACCCCAAATACAACTCAATTAAATGATTTTGGACATAAAACTTGCCAACACTTTTAGACTTAACAAATTCTACTTTTATAATTGAATCATCCTCGACCATTCTTTTCACGAGTAACTACTTATCATTTAAATTCTACCAAATTCCAAAATGTGTTTAATTTTTTTTATAATTTATAATTTTATTATTTATCTCTTGAGTATATCCTATTGAAATTTTCTCTTCACACTTCATTTTTCAAAGCACATTTTCAAAGTTGAAACTAATATAGACAATAGGCATATAGAGGCATGAATATTTTTTTTATTAGTAACAACAATATTGTCCAATTCAAATGGCAATGACAATGGGGGTCGGTATGGGATGAGTCGACCATTTTGTCTCGTCAGGTATTTTTGTCACCTTGCCAAACCCTATACCCGATTAAAGCGGGACGAGATTGGGGCCCGGGGAAGGAGGGGGGGGGGGATTCCCTACCCCATTTATCACGTCTTTTATTTTTTATTTTTTTATTTCTTTTGTTAGTAAATATTATTATTATTTTTTCAATTTGTTAAAAATAACTATGTTCTTTTTAAAAATAATGATAAATCTTTTGTTTTTGTTACATAAAAAAAATTAAATTTGAAATTACCTTAAACGAGACGGGACTTTGTTTCCCATATCCACCATGTACCCACTTCGTCACTTCGAGATAATGACCCCCGCTCCGTTTACCCAATTAGGCGAGGTAATCTCCACCCCTCCCACGAGTATCGGATTGAACGATTTTTTTGACATCCCTAAATTCAACTACAGTTTCACGAGATGAATGTTAAGATATACATTTATTTATATTTCTTACCTATATGCTCCAGATGATTTTCTTTTTGTATTGTAATTTTTTTCTTGCTTGTGTGTTTTGATAATTTCTTATCGCATAAATCTCAAATATGTTTAACCAAAAAAACTTAAGTTTTTAATAATGAATATTTATATGTATATAATATAAACTGCAATATATAGAAGCTATACAACATTAATGTTTATCGTATAAATAACACGTAGAATAGACATTCAATAAACTAATTTCTTTAAATACGCTGGTGAGCTGAATGCAAAAGATAAATAAAAAAAATTAAAAATTATTATGAGAAATGTACATTTAGCATAATTATTCCTGATGTAACACAAATCTAACAAATAACATGCATAAAATAATGGAATAATTGCAGCAAAAGCCCCAAACCTTTAAAATACTTGTAGACTTTTCCCAAACATTTGATTTGTTGCAACCGTCACCCCTAACATTTTCAAACGTTGCAGGTGAGGTCCATTTGAACGGTAACCCTCCAAAATACTGTTAGTTAACCAAAAAAAAATAAAATTGATTTTGACAATATTTTAATCAATTTTAAAAAGGTAAAATGGTAACTATATACTAATGACATTAAATAATTAAATAATAAACAAAAAAGGAAAAGAAATAAAAGAAAAGTCAACCCTCACCCTCAATGAAACCCCAAACAAAAATTCCTTCAACTGCCGACACAATTACCTGTCAAAACCACGTCGGTCGGCCAAAGAAACGACGTCCCACCGCTATAATTGCCACTGCAACCCCTACCAAGTTAAACCACCAACCACCTCTACAATTATCCCAAAAAAATGATAGCTTGCTCCAACACCCTAACCCCTCAAAACCAAAATCGTAAATTGTCGAAAAAACCAACCGCCACCTCAAAGTGCCATATGCATAAATTTCCTATTAAAATCTTGGTACCAACATATGTTGACAAGAAGCAAGGATGCTAGAAATACAATCTAAATTAATGAGGTCCACGTAGAAATAAAATGAAATTAGTGAGGTCCACGTGAAAACATTTAGTTTAGGCACTCTGTTGTACATATGTCATTGCAATTTGCATTAAACAAAATCAATTTGGTGGTAACAAATGGATTGTGGTATAGCCCTTGTACCATGATATGTTGATGGGTTTGTTNTGTACATATGTCATTGCAATTTGCATTAAACAAAATCAATTTGGTGGTAACAAATGGATTGTGGTATAGCCCTTGTACCATGATATGTTGATGGGTTTGTTATCTTAGGTTCAATGATCTAAAGTTGATTGGCGTGTGTTGGCGCAAGCACCCAAAAGTAATACCTTAACCTCTAAAACTAATGTAGTAGTGGAAGTAAGGTCGATCCAATGAAGATATGTAATTCAATATTTTATGCTTCGTACAATGATTGATGGGGTTTTGTGTACAAACAATTATACATAACGCAATTAATAACAATAAAAATTAAATTAACGAAAATAATCAAAAGACTAACCTTGGTTCGAGTCAATATACACCTTCGAAACTTACAATTGATCATCGATGCAAGTATAAATCA
>CAIGRQ010298003.1:0-21522 GCA_903798375.1 Fraxinus sp. D2006-0159
TAGTTTCGGTTAAGGTCACGATAATTAGAATTAGAAATAATCAATCCTCGTGGAAACGATACTTGGACTCAAAATCCATTTTACTACTTGTTAACGAACCGTACACTTGCGATAGTTTAAATCTGAAACAAATATTTTCGTGATCATGGTCCAAAGAAGCCATTACAACATAAGATCAACAAGAATATACGAATGCAAACAAATGTCTCCATGAGAAGACATAAACAGCATGGAAGAACATTCTCAGTGGAGAAAAGTACTTTTTTGGGTAGAAAAGAGAAGTGCAAAAAATTCCCAAAATAAATTGCAAATGCTAAATTTTTTTCCAAAAAAACTCATTTATTATAAAAACCAAGAGACAAATACTTATTAGGAAATGCCTATAGAGGTTATTACATAAAAGAACATTGTCTATGCATTAACATAAATTATTTCATATACTGCCCAAAAAAATAAGATCAGGGCCACATAGAAAGTTCTATAACAAAAGTAGCATATTGAAGAACTCAAAATCAAATGCTCATAACGAGCAGGATGCTCTATCCTAACCTTCATTTCGACAAGAACATTATTGAATAAACTGATAAACGGAGAGAGAAAATTGTGTTCATCTCTTATTGATCAAAAAGTTAATTACAATACAGTTCAATGTGCTATAAATAGAAGAGAGAATCTAACAAACAAAGTGAATTTGTTCAAACCAATACAATGTGAACACGTGTAACTAACTAACAAACCAGTTAAACTAATTCAGCTCCAAATCAGTTAAACTAATTCAGCTCCAGCTAACTTCACTTGCTGGCTCCAGCTAGCTTCACCTGCAAAGCTCCAGCTAACTCCATGCAAAGCTCCAGCTAATATCATCTATAAAGCCAAGTTCTACTACTCCCTCTCAAGATGGACAATGAAGGTTGATGACAGCCATCTTGGATAATAAGGACCATAAAAGAGAAACGGCAATGCCTTTGTAAAAACATCAGCAAGTTGATGTTTGGATCAAATATGCAGCAGCTTAATGAAACCATCAGTGACTTTGTCTCGAATGAAATGACAATCAATCTCTATGTGCTTAGTACGTTCATGAAAAATTAGGTTAGAAGCAATATGAGTAGCAGCCCAATTGTCGTAAGATGTTCAAGTTCACAAATCCAACATGCTAGACACGCGAGAATGTACCTTGATCCCGAGATGTTCAGTTGGATCTACGAAGCTTCACGAGGAGGAAATGGTGTGCACTATTGAATGTACTCATACAAAAGCATATATAAGCAAAAACACTTCGAAATGTTGAAATTGAGCTCAGTTTTTCAACCAAACAAACACCAGCCGAGGAGGCTCGATCCACAACTATTATCTTACACTTGGTTACCACAATATCACAAAAGGAGGAAGGATGAAAGGGAAGCAATAGTTGAATATCAAGAAACTCCCAAAGAGTGTTAGCCTCTCTTGTACTCTATTGTAAATACACACACTGAAGCTACAAGAAATGCGATTGATATATAGTTAGGTTATGTATCACCTTGGGCCAAAGACAAATCCACAAAATGGCCCATATAACCAAAACCCAAACTTATCAAATGTATGGTCTAACTCACATATTACCACCAATCGGCTAACACTCACATGGGTCATCCAAAGTGTTGGGCCATAAGCAACCTTAATTAATTAAGTTGCTTCAAGTGGCTCAAGTTGTTTTTGGATCGAGTCAATCATTAAGGTGTCGATATAAATTTTTCAATGGCGTTTTAACATCATTGTCCAAATTTATTAGGTATCAAAATTCAACAAATCTCCACTTTAATACACAATCAACTTGCAAGCAAACAAACACAAATTTTATACTGTCTAATCAAGGTAACCAATAAAATTGAAATCACAAACCTTACCTCGTGTCTCGGACCCCAAACACATAATATGCCTACTGCATATTCTCACCAAGGCTAAGATCAAGAAAATTCAAGTAGAAATAGATAATCACAATAATCAATCAATAACACATAAAATATGCGATAAAGATATAACATAGTATAACACATAGAGCTTTTCAAATATGTTCAACTAGTAAAGAACATTAGAATAAAAAGAAGTTAATCACATTTATTCTATATCATTCCGTGTAGCTAGCATCTCGAGAATATGTATCTCATCGCCAACCATGCCCACTAGACTAGTAATTATTCAAGTCTAACTGGTAAATCATTATAAATCCTAAGTCCATGGGATGATTTTATATCACTACCTCCCATTTCTCAACATGAGTGGATAATGTGTCTCCACTTAATGGAAGTAATAGGAGTGTCATTCTCACACTCCACCCGATTAGGATTCTCAAAGACAGAAGATTCCAACATTTAATCATATCACCTCTTGTGATTCAAATGTCACTATCCACATCCTCGTACATAACACCAGTGTACCATCAGTCATCTATACTCCGCATTACCTGCATACGTCTATTGCATCACAACTCAACTATGCATGCAAAAACATTACACAACGTAATAAGATTACTATCAAATTCATTCAATTACACACATCAAACAAATTGAAATTGTAACATATAGCAATGCTGCAGAATTAAGCAATCATACATGTAGAAGGAATTACACATGGATTCACATGCAGTAACTACTAACTAGGTTTACTCTCAATAAACTTCACTCGAGTCATAACTAGATCCAGTGACCACATTCGCATCATCTCTTGCCTTACCTTTCTACTTATCATTTTTCTTAGGACGATCTCTTGTAAAGTGTCCAGCTTTACTATAGCTATAACACCGCCTACCACGGGACTTGTCCCAATCCCTGCCCTTTTTTTTACCACCTTCATCACTCAAGTCACTACGATTTTAAGCCCTACCTAGATTATTTTCTTAAACTGCGTTCTACTTCTCATCATATGTACTTCACCAGTTCTTTTATCCTCTTTTTTAGCATTAATCTTAATTTTCTTACTCATAAAAGAATCTACAATAATCTCGAGTGTTAAGGTCTCCTTATAATACTTAATTGCATTGTTAACCTTCACATATAAATTAGGCATAGAATTAAGCAAAATAATGATTTTATAGGTTTTAGATACCTTTTCATCATAATTATAAGTCTTCCAACATTTTGTAAAGATTTTTTGTGGTTTTAAGTTTTTTCTCAAAACAGTATTAGATAAGTGTGAAATAATTAAAGTGTAAGTAAGTTTGTCATATTCTTCTTTTTGTTCCTCTGTTAAATCAGCAGAAAACTTGTTATCAATGACTTTTGAAACTTTTTGTGAACCAAAATCTCCATCTTTTATTGCCAAATTGAAAAATCTCATTTTTCATTGAAAATCTCAATTAAAAATGTGAAATCATTTTCGAAAACAGAACAACCAAAAATGCACAAGTAGGTCATACGAAGTAATCCTAAAGTCACAGTATATACCTTTCTAGATTCTCATGGTTTTGTGATATTCGAGATATGGACATTAAAGGGAATGGTCAAACGGGTAAAGTTCAAGTGTTTTAATAGAATAATCAATGTAACACAGACATATATCAACAAAATCAGTTTCTCACACGATGACTTAAAATGACAATTAAACACGAAAGAAAATATAAACTTGCAGTCAAATCCAACATTTCAAAATAGAGCATGTGATTCATAAATTCTAGCAACAAGCAATGATTATCCCACACGGTAACCTCAATTCTAATGTTACCCCTACACAATAACTTTCTAATACTGGAGTTTAAAAGGGATAAACCAATTTACCAAAGCAAACCAAGTCTGAGGGTCCGTAAATTAGGAAAAATGTGAATTTGTAGATTTAGGGCCAATATTATTCGCCCTAAATCTTCTAACAACTGCTATAACCAATCAACGACACTCGGTACTTGAGTGTCTAAGGACAAAATCGTCCAGATTTCACTAGATAGCTCAAAACATACGCCATCGCAAGGTCTATCGTACCTCCAGGAACAACTATCAAAAACACTGAAAACCTACCCACGCACACCTATACAATGTCGCGATCCAACACACGTTGTTGGACCACCACACGCACCAGCCATGCAGGTGCGCCTCCTCCAACAGATCAAGAATTTGGCCTTGGTTTCTCCAAATAGCCACTGGTTTGGCCAAAAATCAAGTTTACAGATTCAATAGTTTTTTGCTTTTTTCCCAACTTCGTTTTTGGTCGATTTCCAGCGGTTTTGCACGATTCTTTCACAAATTTCTCAATAACATATGCTCTGATACCATATGTAAATGGAAACGCTTCAAAATCTTGAAACCTGGCTCCATTCTTCAACCAAATGAACACCAATTGAGGAAGCTCAACCTACAACTATTATCTTACAATTAGTTTCCATAAGCTTCCCACCTACAAAGGATAATAGCGGTGATAATTACAACGAAGGAAAGATGAAAGGGAAGCAATGATTGAATATCAAGAAACTCTCAAGAACGGCTCTATTAATCTCTTGCACTCTATTGTAAATATACACACATTGAAGCTACAAGAAACATAATGGATATATAGTTAGGTTATATACCACATTGGGTATGTCAACGAGCCGAGCCGAGCCGAATCGAGCCCGACTTTTTTTACCATGCTTTTTTTGGCCCGAATCGAGCAAAGTCCGGGCAAAAAAATGAGACTTGGCCCGAGCTTTTGGCCCGGGCTTTAGCGGGCCAAGACGAGCTCGGGTTTTTTCCTTTTTTTTGTTTTGTTTTTTTTATATAATACTATAATTGCTGCCTCCAGCTGCCTTTGCAGGCAGCTATTTTAAATTTTTTTCATTTTTTTTAAATATGTGGGCAGGCTCGTCGGGCCACATGCCGGCCCGGGCTTGGGCTTTTTTCGAGTTAAGCTCGAGTCGTCGAGCTTTTTTGTCATCCCTACATTGCGCCAAAGACAAATCCACCAAGTGGCCCATATAACGAAAGTCCCAACTTACCAAAGGAATGACCTAACTCACATATCACCACCAATTCACAAGGGAAATCCAAAGTGTTGGTTCACGAACAATCTTAATTAATTAAGTTGCTTCAAGTTGTCCAAATTTTTTTTGGGTCAATTCCAATCACTAGTGTTGATATAAATTTTTCAACATCATAGAAACCACACCAATAATATATTAAGAAAATATTCGTTCAAATACATAAATCGGTGGACCAATCGTGCAATTTTCTCAAAATGAACTATTGGTTCAACTTGTTCTGTCCCTTGGACTCTTTGAGCAACTGAGGGACTCTGTATCTATATATATTGTCTCTGTATAAGTATGATTTTGTGTCTGTGTGAAAGCGATATGGAGAGAAAAATTGAATTTTTGTCATCTTGCTTGATCATGGGCAGGAGTTCTTGTTAATGAAAACCAGCCCACCTCAACTCTCTTCATTTTCTTGCTCTTTTTCACCAAACATTGTCCCTTCTTCACCAAGTAATTTCAACTCTTTTTTATAGTACACGCAGTAGAAAAGAGGGATTGCTATAGAATTAAAAAAAAAAAAGTCACTTACTGGAATTCAATTTTTTTTTTTTTCAATGTCTTCTGATCTCTTTGTACTTGATAATTTCTTCTCTGATCCATTCTCTCCATTTAATGATTCCTCCATTGATATTTTCCAAGAATTTCAAGAAAATAGTAATAATAGTACAAATTTGATTCAAGAGACAAACCTACTTGATGAAACAAATACTTTGGAAAAAATCTCATCTACACTTTTCTCATCTTCTTCCCCACCCAGTTTCCAGCTTGAAAATCTCACAATATCCCATTTAGAAAATGCAAAATGCCCTTTTTCAGAGGTGAAATCAGAAGAATTTCCAGTCCCTTTTGAGTGTTATTCGGGTTATAATAATTCATTTATGNATAGTGTTTTGGAATGTTCAAATTTGCAGCAACAAATCTGGAATTCACCAGAGTGTAGTTTTCCATCTGGTGAAATGAGAAGGGTTTCCAGCGCTGGAGATTTGCACGTTAGTTTTATACTCAGTTTGTCTAAATTTTAACAATTCTTTTAGCTTCTTCTCTTTCCTTTGTTTGATGATTTCTAAGTGGTATCATTATCATAAAGATGAGGTATTTTTGTCAGCAAAGTATCCTCTACATGAAGGCTGAATTTATTTTTATTCAAAGACCTAAAATGTTAAATTTGTAATTTTTATTTATTCTTGTACTATGTTGAATCATCCCATGTTAAACCTTTACGAGGTTGAAAAAGGAAGGAATTTTGTCACAAAACGAGCACTTTGAATTCAATTTTTTCACTAAAGGCCTAATACGTTGAACTCAGTAACTTTTGTTTGGTCTATAGTAGCATATTAAATCATTTCGTTTTAAATTGCTCTCTTTTTTCCTTGGATTTTTGGTGATTTTGACTTCAAATTTGATTTGAATTTTCATTTTCAGAAGATGAGAACAAAGTTGCAAACAGAGAAGTCATTCATGGAGGAGGCAAACTTCAAAGTGGGGCGCTATAGTGCAGAAGAGAGGAAAGAGAGGATTCATAGGTACAGAGCAAAAAGGAACCAAAGAAACTTCAACAAGACAATTAAGGTACATTGATACTGTTTAACACGTGCATCATATTCATTTTGTACATTTGCATAGTTTTTACGAAAGAACGGTGAATTCATAACCGCGATTTGAATCATTGTATCTGAAAGTTTGTACCACGAGAAATTTAAAATTATTAAGCAAATATTTTTGATCTGATTCAATGGGTATGTTGATATTTATCAACATGACACTTACGCGCAAGTCTAGTTCATGTTTTACGTGCCCACAATTTTAATCACATGGCGGGTTAAAAACACGGGTAATTGCTACACTTTTGTCAAGATTTTATTCACTACATGAACTTTTTTTAAAGTTCGCTAGACTTGCACGTTTAATTTAAGTTTGTCAATTCATCCACGCTTGTTAGTTTGACTAAAGAAAAAGTTAACATGATCATTTCTACGAAGGTATAAGTGAAACTAACAATTTGAATGGGATGATGAACTTGAAGTCAAAACGAAATTCATTAACTTCCACGAAATTTTGCTTAAAATTTGATTTTCAATAATATTTTCTTGATCTACTCAATTACAAGATTTCATTAGGATAAGCTAACAATATGGTTGGGATTTTTGTTTCTTTAATAATACTAGTATGCATGTCGGAAGACGCTAGCCGACAATCGACCAAGAATACGTGGCAGATTCGCACGCAACGATGAAGCTGGAGAGATTTCCAAAGCATCAATGATTAATAGATATGAAGACGAAGATGATCTTTGGGTATTATTTTCTTCCCTTCCACAACTTTATATAATTTAATTGATATAAATAATTTATGAACTTTAAGTTTAGTCTCTCTTAGCAGGAATAATTGTGGGTCCCATAAATGTTTGAATAATAACGACTATTAGTTGTAAATATGTGTTGAAATTAATCTTAGATTTTAACTGAATTTAAAATTTGATTTTCAATGGGAGGCTTAATATGCTTCATGTTTTTAATTGTAATTTTAATTTAATATGATAAAAAAAATATCTCACAAACATCGTTTTTATTCATGTCCAATTTTATCTAGTCTTCGATCCCGTTTCAAAAGAACATGTTTGGCTTAGCTTAAAAGACAAAAAATGATTCCTGTTTTCGCTTTTTGGTCAAAACAAGTACTTTAGCTTTCTAACAAGACGTTAATATACATAATCCTGCTTCAACTTCGAACTAATTATCATGATCTTAACTCATAATATGAATGCATATGTGATTTGTAGATTGATACTTTTCATGAAGAAGATTATGAAGGAATTACAGGAGGAGGGTCATTCTTCAACAACTTTGGTTCAACTCAATATCAGAATTATGACTACAGATGAATGAAATTCAGTTGACCTGAGCAAATTGGGAGCAAAAAAAAAAAAAAATACTCTTTCAGTCAAAATAAGTTAGATTATTTTAGTTGAGGTTAATTTGGCTTTCCATTTGAGAACAGCAGTTGTTTTTATTTTCTCAAGTCCCTGTAGGGTTTTGATAATAGTGCAAAGTGCACCTGAGTTTTCCTTTTCTTTTTGAATTATGTCTCAATCTGTACTTAGAACAAATTTCAATGAATAACTGTTACATTTTAGCCTTGATTTTGTTCAGTGTACAATAATTATGGCCTTTGTTTTGTATATTTCTCGTTTTAAACATCGATTGAAAACCATATGAGCATATTTTGGTACGCATGACTCGAGAATTCAGACTTCGAATAATCAAAATTTAACGTCTTCTTTTTTTCCCTTTCTTAATGTTGTCTAGTATTATACAGTTACCTTTAGCAGGCCTACTGTAATTTTATAGTTCCAAGTATTGGTCAAGGGATTTTGGGATCACTAGAAAAAGCATTTGATAACATGCATTCATTTTTTGAGTGCTAATGGTCATGAAGTAATGCTTGGAAGATAAGAGTTATTGAGGTGTCTTGTGACAAATATCCGATTGTTGAAGGCGAGAAGCATTTGTGATTCTATGTCTGTTATATGAAGATATTGCGTGGACGTTATATGTTCAGGGATATACTTTTGAATCAGTTTTGTTTTCATAAACTAGCTCAATAGTAAAGTGTGTTAGTTCGACGTCCAAAAAAGTGTTCAAAATAACTTATGTAAATGTGATTAAAATTGAAGTTTGATCATTTACGTATAAAATTTATGAATATTGCCAAACGGAGGCTTAATTGTCATAATCCATAATGTCATGTCTACCAACCGTGTTACACAATACTAAATAATTAAAAAGAAGCTAAATGTAGGGTTTTTTTTAAAAAAAAAAACAAACAAAAACAAAAACAAAAGCACAATATTTTTTTAAGATGATTTAACTACTTTATGGATACCTTTGTCAATTATTTTATAATAAACATATTATAGAATCATATAGGCCACATTACCTAGATCCTCCTACATGAATAGACCACCTAATGTACTTATATATATAAAATAAAAATGTTCTTTGTACCTGCGGACTAAGAGCTACCTCTTGAACTGACCAACTTGACAAACTATTTGGATGCTTCAAGTTGAGCCGTAGGTTCTGCTAAAAAACATCTACTTCACTGATCAACTTGCCATGTAAAAAAAGGAATAAATCTATTTTTACATAAAAGTTTAACAACTTTTTTGACAAGTAGTCACATAGAGACCCCTATTGAGGGGCGCCTACGACAGCGTCATAGGCTTGCTATCAAAAAAATTGTCAAACTTTTCTATACAATACTACAACTAGCATGGTTGGTAAAAAATCAATTTTGCAACTCTTACATAAATTATATCACAGATTCACAGAATATGAGATGACAGTTTTTTTTTTTACCCTTGATACACCAATAAATTGATATATATAATTTATAATTTTCTAAAAGGATAGCTAACTATTTCATATTCTTTTAAAAAAAAAAAAATACAAGATCCTTGATTTTCTTTCTTATTTTAACTTTCAGGCTCAAACGTCATATTAGATTGAATAAAATTGTCAAATTTCAACTTCTTGTGTGTGATTGTCAGCTGAGTACTTGGCCCCTATTTGACAACCATTAAAATGAGTTTTTTTTTTTTTTTTCTCCAGAAAAATAGTTTTGAAATAGTGAATTTTTGAAGAATGTGTGATTAAAAAGTTGGAAAAAAATTTAAATTTACGTACAAAATATTTTATTGTGAGAATGTGTGACTAAAAATGAATTTGAAAATAATTTTATTTTAATTGTTGTCAAACATGAGCTTAATCAGGCCACACATTGACTAGTGCAACTAATGTTGTGCTGCACTTAGACACTAGAATGATTAGAGTCTTAACATCATTATGTTTTACACACTCCAAGTCTGAATAACGTGAATCTTAATCAACATTTTGTTCGGCCACTGTTTTCAATATAATTATATAATTTCAAGAGTTTTGATAATCTTGGATACAAGTGATGGATGCCTTGGCGTATCATATGGATATTTGGTTGTAAAATTTGCACTATATCATTTTACTTTGAGTTTGATCCGGTAAATCTTAAGTTTCTTTGATCCGATCAAGTAAATAAAAATCTTGTTTGTTGATAAGTCGGTTTTGTAATTATAAGTTCATTCTATATGTCGGACCATGTAGGAATAGACGAAGCATAAAAGTTTGGGCACAACCATGGAATATTATTAACGTATCACATCATAAAATTAAATTTAGTAATGATTCAAAGGGAGTGATCAAAAAATAGTTAGCTCCTATTTGGTAGTATTTTAATTTAAATTTAAATTAACAATTAATTTAGATCATATTTTTATGATATTAACAATTTTTTAATCATACATTTCATTTTATTAAAAGTTTAATTTTAATCTGATCAAACAAGAGCTTAATTTATCAAACGTAAAATTTTATTTGTTGTTAGACCTAATGATTGGACAGCTCCAACCAGATTTGGTAATAAATCAAAAACCAAAATTGTTTTCTTGTTTTCTAACAGTAACAGCTGAAAGTTCAGTCAAAAGAAATTTCCAAACCTAGAGCCTAAAAGGAGAAGTAAAATATTTGAAGTTTAAACTATTCTCAGTGCTGTCAAATCAATTGTCGTAATCACGAATAGACAGCAGAAGAATTGGAGCATTCAAGTCAAGGGTTTTGCTATGTGAACATACATCGAAGATGTCATAATTGATAAATAGCACCCCAGCACCCCTATTGGGGCGTCTCCTATAAATTTTGCTATGTACACATAGCAAAATCCTTTAAGTCAATTGTACTTATAGAGCTTATTTGGTACAGTTTAAAATCGAATTAAAATTGAAAATATAATCATTATTGGGTCCCACTCGTCTAATAAAAGTCAACAATAACGATTAATTTTTCAATTTTAATCTGATTTTAATCTATACCGAACACAACCATAGATTGTGTCCCTATCAACACAAATAAGCTTCCTACGACGTGCATATATCAACAAAATGAGAATTATTTTACCCACATTCTTTCGAAATATCGTAGAGTTTAGCCTCTGTTTGACACACATTTTTTAAAATTCATTTTCAACCACACATTTTTTAATAAAATAATAGATTGCGTGGTTATTTTTTCTTCTAATTCTTGTCCTTTTTAAGGACCACTAGTCGAAGAGGCTGATTGGAGCAGGTGAGGTGTGCAATAGGCTCTATGTTTTTTGGGCAACTAATCCTCTTGCCCTTACTGTTTCCAATTCTGCTAATAAAAAATTATGGGACAAACATTTAGGTCATCCCCGCTTTATAATATGTAGTATTATTGACACATCATATATTATTTTTCAATGTGATATTTGTAGTCGTTCAAAGTATATTTTGAGCTCATAGATCCCATATTATTTTGCAAAAATACCGCTTGTACAGTCATTAGAGGGTAGCCTTCTGATGACAGTAAGTGTAGGGCTGTTCATCATTTTGACTGTGTGTTGTTCCATTCCTTTAGTTATTATGTTTTTTGCACGTGTAACCTTTTCAAGTGTTAAGAACAATGCCACAGTTGTGTCCCAAATTAATATGCATGTAGTAGCTAGTGGTAAATAAATGGCTGTCATTTGTCAACGTCTTTGACTTGTATTAGAAACTTTCCACTTATCAATGCCACTCCTCTCAAGTTTATTGGTACCAATTTTGGAAAAATGCCAATAATTTCACATCTTAGATTTTTTTCATTTGTTTCATAATTTCTTACAAGAAATTGAACATAAGAAAGTTGAAAGCATTTATCAATACACAAAATTATTCTTTTTACTGACATGTTTTTTTGTGTTTGTTTAGATGTCTTGTTTCAGATGATTATATGTTTCCTTGTTAGCAAATACAAATCCTGTTTGTGGATAGATGTCTAATTCTGTTTGTTTTCAAATCCTGGAAGTGGTATTATGTTCATTGGACACATTGTCCCAACTCCATTAATTGGGCATCACAAATCTCCATGCTCCAACTTGAGGGGGTATTGACATTCTCATACTCATACTCAATACTCATAATACAGTTGCACGACAGAGAATCCCGCGTAAACAACTCTGGGCAGCCCACCTCCGCTATCACTACTTGTAAAAGTATCACCGAGACAAGATCCATCTAGAAGTTAACAACGAGAAAATAAAATATATATATATATATATAAAAGGCAAAATTTAATGCTAAATCAGTTCAATATTTTGCCTGCAAAATACACATCAATGGACAAGTTTCTTAGGAAAGTTGAACAGCAGGTTTCTGTTAGCTTCAAATTATTCTTGAGTCATAGATAGATTCCATAACATATATTCATACTTCTTAAGGAAATAAGGAATGAATGTGTATAAAGCTAAATCTTATGACAATATCCCAAAACAAAACTTTTACAAAAACAAGCATCTTCAAACAGCTTACTCCATCCATGATGAGATGATACCCTTTACTTTATTCCAAGTTTTGAGTTTAAAGAATGAGTAAAACGTTGCCAAGAAAGGACTTTTGTTGGACTCAATTCGATTCCTAACAGAACTTTTATCAAAAGGTATGACCATTATTCATTATTAGACCACTTTTTCTGCTTTAGTTGACACATAACACAAATAAATTAATATATGCCAATTAATCCCATAAAGAAACAACAACAATAATTTATCTTGCTCTCTCTAAACTACATAAATCTTTTCTTAGAGATTCTTGATGCTAATGGAGATTTTATTTGAACATTTCTCCTTCGTGCAAGGAAGATGTTTAAAATATAATGATATTGGTAAATGTGTCGTATCTTTGAAGAATTGATCTTTTAAATAAACTAGTTCGACATATTTAAATAAATAAAGCCCCTTCATCATTTACGTTCACCATTTGTCATCGTTCATTTACGGAGATTGTAAACGGGTCGAATTTTTGATTAAAAAAAAAATGAATATGAGACATGGCAAAACTAAATTATAAATAATTATAAATGTGTCTCTTCACTTGATTTGAAGAGAGAATGCTAAAGAAAGCTTATAAAATTTTATCTTAAACTCCCACTACCAAAGATTCCAAGTGATCACTTTTGACTTGACCAGTATTGGAAGAACTGATTATTTGATATAATATAATTATATAGTAACAGTATTTCAATATGGTATCATTACACTGCTATGATTTGTTCATTAATTAAATCAAATGATACTGAAACTGAAAATGAGAAGTTGAAAAGTTGTCGGCATAAACCAACTGATTTAAGAGTTTTTACTGTCTAGACTGAGAAAATTCTTTATTTTATTTTAATTAAGTTTTTTTTTCACTTGTTTTAATTTTTTTAATCAAATGTATGACGTGTAAAATATTTTGTGACGGTAAGATTTGAATATCAGACTTTTTTTTTTTTTTTGAACCTGCAGTCGCTATTCCCCAGCAGAGCCCCGACCACTGTGAGTACGTACTAAGTAAACTCCGCTCTATATGCAATAACTCGCAAACCATACAAGAGAGGTAAATCACACTAGGCAAGTCCGGTACTACGGGCTTGACTGAGGAAGTGTTGGCAAATTCGAACTCGTGACCTTCGGCCTCCGCATTCATCTGCTCCACCCACTCGATCACTCTTAAAAGGAGTTGAATATCAAACTTTTGATTGCTCTAATATCAGGTTCACATAAAAAATTTTAAATGGGAACAACCCTAAAAAATAATAAGATAATAGATTAACCCTTAAAACTAATGAAAACTACATATTAATTAGGCCCAAGGCACGGAAACTCAAAAAAACCTACTTTTTTCACTTTTCGAGTATTTATCAGTTTTTTGAATATTTGTCATTTTATTTTATTTTTGTCATTTTTTCGATTAATAGTCTTTCTTTTCTCTTTTTACAAGACTGGGAGTTAATCACAGTAATATTGATTTAAAGGGACATGAAATGTTATTTTTATGAAAAAGCGATGCTAATTTTTATCAGCGATATACTTTAGCTCCTTAAAAATAAAAAGTGACATGATTCATTTTTAAAACAAAAGGTGACATATTTTGAACTTCATAAAATTGCTACTTGATTTATCTTGTGTGTAAATATACTTATACGCATGTTAATAACAACTTAAATTTCTTTTTTAACAGTGTTAAAACTTAGCTTCTTAAAAAAAATGACATGATATCACTTTTTATTAAAAAGGTGTCATACTTTTAAACAAAGATTATTGTATGTTCATTCTATTGAGACAATAATTTCATACATTTTATCACTTTTACGTTCGTTATTTTGTTCTCATTTACCTCCGTAAAAGATGAGTACGTTAATATTATTCATATCTGCAAAAAGAATACAAATGAAATAGTGTGAGACTTTTTTTAAAAAAAAATGACGGAGTGTGTCACTTTTAAATTTCACCACATTAACTCATATGCAAAAAACGAATAAAGTGTTTTATTAGCTCACTTTTTTAATTTAAAGTAAGGTTTGAATTCATATTTTCACAAATACACATGTATGCATATCTTTAATTGATTCAAAAGAATTCAAATGAGAAAGATTGTGACCTTCCTAAAAACAAGTGACAAGGCATGTTACTTTTCTCATTTCCATATTTGTATTTACATTTTCACAATGATCTTGCATACATTACTTGAATTGGTCCAAAATTGATTTTTCATGTATACTAACTAAAAATCATTAATCTAAAGATGAAATTTCATATGTACTAGAAAGGAAAAACAAAAAACAAAAAACAAAACTCAATAAAATCAAAATCAAGGTGAAAATCGTATTCATGAACTAATTGAATCAAAAGTTATAAATATACAAATATGTAGATTTGGATTGATTATTTGCAGATTTGGGAAAGAAAACTTTGAAGAAAAGGTTTGTTGAAGAAGCCCTAGATCTTGTTTGGACTCGATTTGTGCAAGATTTAATCTTACGATATCAATTTTGCTTGATTTGGAGCATTTAGGTTTCAAATTTTTAAGCTGCTAAGTTGCCACTTTCATTCTATTGTTTAGAACGTAAATAATATGGCGATGATAATTGAAATTATAGTATTTATATTTTAGCCAATATTTAAAATGATTTTTCAAAGGATCCGAAATTAAGGGTATTTTTGTAAGTTCACCATTCCGAATTTGGTAGTTCTCTAGCTTGTATTAAAATTTTGGGTTTCATTTAGAATTCCCTGTTTTTAAAACAATACTTTTACGGACAAGTTGTCCTAGTTAATTTAAAATTGTTGTTTTCACAATTAGGACCAAGAGTTTAAGAATTGATCTCACGCCTCTCCACTCCCTCTAAAAAATAAAGAATTATTGATTTGGGTTGCCATTGTCAAAGAAGATAATCATAACCCAAACATCGTGCACGAGTGGTGCATAAAAGTAAAAACTTAATTTTTCAAGACTATGTAGCCGACAGGAAAATAATATATAAATTCAACATTATTATCTCATTAAAATGAAAAAAAAAAATTAATCGTTATTCATCACATCAACATTTAAATTCAAATTTTCTATCTTTTATGTGGGTTCCAATAATGACTATATTTTTCATTCTTATTCTACAATAATTTTGGCTCAAATAGGGGCATAGTAACCAAATGAAGTCCAGACATTTTTTTTTCCTGAAGTTATGGTTTATTTCTTTTTGGATAGAAAAATGAACTTATAACCAAGTATCAGTAGGAATCATAAATTAAATGATTCACCAAATCAATTGGTGTGTCGTGTCCTGTCATTGGTACTTAACACTTCTCTTTAAACTTCACTTAGGTCTCACTCCATAAAGTTAAATTTTGTGATTCGTATTGATATATTTAGATGGTGTTTTGTGTGGATTGAAATTTGATTTTTAGTAAATTGTGATAGAAGTTTTTGAAATGTGTAGTTGAAAAATTGTGGGACCCCTGAAAGATGTAGTTAATATTGATTATTTGACTTTGATTTAAATTAAAATCAGATTTTAATCGAAAACAAACAGGCTCTTAGATTAGATTAGCAATAAATTCTTGAGATTTATGTTTACATCCTCAAAAGTGAATCTATTACGCTGAGTAACCTATAATTTAGGATTTCATCTTCAACCTTATGAAGAGTGGTAGTACAAGTCCTTATAAGTTATGTATTTATTTTATTGTTATTCGATGTGAAATTTACATTGACATTGAATAATTCGGGATCATTACCTTCATAGCTTATGTATGAAACTTTTCTCCGAGCATTTTAACAATGATTTGCATATTTTCCATTTGAGCACCGAGGACATACTCGTATAATACTTGACAATATTGTATTAAGGTAAGAATTATTTGTTTTCGCCTTTAATCGTTTTTAGTATATAGTCAAATCGAGTCTATCAAACATGTCATAAATTATTATTTTACAAGACAACTATGACATATTGGACAACATTTAGTAAAGCGTTAAACGAGATTTTAATATATTTTTTTATATATATAGTGTTATATATTATCAAATCAAAGCACTCATAATGCTAGCACATGATCCCAAGGCCTTTTCCATGTTGCCCACTCAGTCCCCCCTTGCTGCAGAATATTTAATTCTGATTCTTCTCGTCTCCTCCGTATGTGTATTGGTTTGGCATCCATTTTAAATGAATTTTTTTAATTAATTAGCTCTATCTCTACGCACTCTATTGTTTGGCCTTTCAAAGACCTAAAAAGATAATATTTAGAGTTCTATGATTTATTCTCCATCGTGGTTATGATTTCTTTCTCTTACCGGATAGTATTTTTATTCTCTTTTCCAATAATAAATAGTTAAACATTTTAATTACATAAACAAATCAAAATATAGTTGCTACAACAAATTGGTTGCAATGAACCAACTAAACTAATCGAGTAGATAAATCAAGAGTACAGAAACATCGCATTTAGTTAATTCCACATTGGATTCGCTCTTGCTAGTAGGCTAAGGTAGTGTAACTAGAAAGCTACTCGACCAAGCAATCAATTAACATCCTAAAATGAGGTTTGGTGGTTACCCAACGAATGAATTAAGAATATAGAAGCAATACATTTAGTATATATATACCATCTTGGATACACTACAAGGCCAAGGGGAGCTTAGATTTGATGTCTTGAGCTTGTCGTCGGTTGATTGTCCTTTAATATATTTTTTGTTAAATGATAAAATTTCGTATCGAATAAAGATGAAAATATAGATCAATTTATAAGTGTTTGTGATACTTCTCTTAACAATGTTGATCTTTTAAAATGGAACCTCAAGTTTTAACATGGTATCAGAGCCCATTGAATTCAAACGAGCAATCCAATCCGATTAAGACTAAAAAAATGAGCATATGATTTTCAAAATTAGTGTACTCAAACAAGCTACCGTCTTACTGGGTATGTTAAGTGATAAAATCACATATCAAATAAAGATGAAAATATAGACCAACTTATAAGGGTTTAAACTATTCATCTTAATAAGATTGACCATTTAAGATGGACCTTAAGTCCTAACATTTTTGACACTTTGGTACATTATATTTTTAATAAATGAAAAGACGTCAAGGTGTAATTTGTCGAGGAGTACCAACAAATTTATTGACATCTTTCAATTTGTTATGGAGAGGTGAAGGTGGGAAAATGTATTGGAGGACAATCCACCGGACAAAAAATCCAAGATAACTGATATCATATCTAAACTATATAATATAATAGTGTATCGAGAGGAGCTACTAGCCCGGATAATCAATTACAATAAAAATGTAGCTGCTCACCGCATCTCTTTCTTTCTCCTTTAGAATTTATTTAAATAAATATTTTACATTACACTAACTTTATCAGTATTGCTTTCACTTCGTGCATAATAGCATTTGTTTAGAAAAAGCTTATATTCATAGTCTAGTTGAGGTCAAATATACGCTATAATACAGCACAAAGAATGTCCCAAAAGCAGTCAAATGCTAAAGTGCCTAGATCATTGCAAGTTCAAGAAATTGAGAATCCATAATAAAGGCGACCATTATGTTTTGCTGGATCTTTACCAACTACCATGAAATGACAATGATTAGGGATTTTGACCGTAGATCAGTAGAAGTTTTTTTGGGTTTTTTTCTTCTTCTTTTTTTCCATCTCTATGAGCTATCAGCTATGAATTACTAAGAACATTCTAGCTATTCACAAGGATATGTCCTTTTCCTGTAGGCGGATAAATAGAGCGCAATACAAATTAAGCCCCTGTTTGGTTTGGATTAAAAATCTCAAGTCAAAATCAACAATTAATTTTAACCACACATTTCATAAAATTCACAATTTTTCAACCACACATTTTATCAACTTTTGTTAAAATCTACTCAAAATTTGATTTTAATATTGACCAAACAGGGACTAAATCTTATTCTCAATAAATTTGTGATGTTTCGAAAAAAGATAAAAAAAAAAATCCGTATATAAATAATCTATGGTGCCTGTACTTTTCAAGAGGTCACTAGTTTTTCTACTGAAGTTCTTGCAATGAAGTTGTTGACCTCAGAAAATGAGCTAAAAGATGTCGGGCCCACTCACTCCAAGTCAAGCACGATTCCGGTGTGTTCCTACCATAGCAACGCTGATAGCAAGGAGGAAATAGAAGCAGGAGGTACTTTGTAGTAAGAGACAGAAATGTTCAAGCTATGACGAGTGAAACAAAGGCAATCGTACTAACAATGATCATTGGTCGGAAGCCAAACTAATTTATACAATGACAAATGGGAATATATGGTTTATAGATGAAATGTGCATAAAAGTTGCTAAATTGTATATTAAAATTTATGTTCAATAAACTTGTAAAGAAGATGAAAAATATTCAACCAAGTGTTTGTATGAATTTCTCGAGAGTTCAAGTGTGTATTTCGAATGTATGATTGTCAAAATTCCATCCAACCAAACAAAAAACCAACCCCCATTTCAGTTACAAAAAGAACATATTTCTACTGTCTTGCCGACGTGGTGACCGTTGGATCAGAACCATGTGGCTTTATCTCCCTAATTGAGGTTTCACATCACTGTCTATTAATGCAATTAATACATTGATAAGGGGTCAGTCGCTCTATACAATAGGCTGACACACTGACAAACTTTATTACAAGTGTTATATCAATCATTTTTAAAAAATCTTCGAATCTATTACAAGAAACAGTATCGGCTTCATGAGCTTCAAACGAGTTTGAGAGCCTCAGAGAGATCTTTGAGGTGGTTCTCTAAGCGGAGAGCTTCAGTTCCTTTCTTTGTTTCCTTAGACAGTGTTCAACTCAAGTTATAGTGCTTCGTCCTCGAGGTAGTGCCTCAACATGGACTTCGGTCTTGTAGTGCAAGGGCCTCAATTTTGTTTGATTTCTTCATATTTTGACCGCATAGATCTGAATTTGACTTTCTTGTTGACTTTCTGCCTACGTGACACTTTTACTTTGAGCCTTATAGGCGAGGCATAACAGAAGTCTTAACTATTGATTGTGCAATCCTAATTATGTTATAAATAGGACAATATTTACATACTAAAAATGAAGATAATAAAATAGATTTGTAATGGCATTAGAAGATATTGAGGTATTAATAATCGAAGAAAAATCAAGAGAATGATGATTTAAATGGTTGAAAATGTATCGACTCGAAGAAGGTTTCGAGTGTTGTGACCCTTAGTTATTGAAGTTTAGATTTGGAAGAGTTAAAACTAAAATTTACATGAACTCATGTGATTACACAAAAGTCTCATTGAATTGTATGTATCTTTGAGCAAATAAAGCAGTTGATCAAACCAATTCATTATAATTGTGGATATTATTGATGTTCTTTGACACCAAGAAGATGATTTTATTAAAAACAATATTTTACTACATGATGTTGGCCTTTTGTTGTGGTCATGGAGGTTAATTCACAAAGTCATCAGCAATAAAGTTCATTATTCACAACTTCATTTTGCTGCTTTACAAAGCCAAAGAAGCATCTTATAGCTTTGCACTTTCTTTTGTCTGCTAAAGAACTTATTTTACTATCTCCAACATTAGCCTTTTTCTTGTTAAACTTATACTCACTCGTGCTTACCTTTATATACTTTTGACTCCGAATTTGAATATAATACAAACCCTTTCTTATTGAGCCATATATGCGACCTATGCATGCTTCAAAGAAAACAAAGAGATGATTGCTAGTAGATCATGTGTAAGACTTATTGAATCTTGGATTCTATCTTAAAATGTCAATCTTTTTAAAGATGGGTAGTTGAAACCTTATATGTTGGTTATTTATTTCATTTGTAAGGGATGTGGGATTTACTTTTAACATGCTCCCACAATAAGATGTACTTATTCAATGACACCTATCTTGGGTAGTAACTTCACATTTCAGCTTTAAGCGGATTGAATGGTTCGTATGAGTTTGTTGAGTTCTGATATCATATTGAGATTTGAACTTCAATCTTAAATGCCAACATTGTTAAGAGTAGTAACTTGAGTCGGTGGATGCGAAGTCAGATTTTTGTAATGCATGGCAATTTTGGTCTCATATTTGCAATGAACAGACATACTGCAGTGATTGTGGTGAAGTGAAATTGTCGTAACGTAATGGCAGCGATCCAAAACCCAAGCCTCCACGGCTCAGAAGGTGCCATTCTACATAGCATTCTAGAGTTGAAGAATTCCTTCGGTGGCCTAGCTAGCAATGCATTCTCTCATATAAGCTGGGACGCAATTTTTTATAATTCCTATTCACTGTATGAGTTTTATCCCATCCTCCATTTCTTGTAAATATTATCGACTCGCATTCAAATAAAGTAATGCATTTTACCTTTAAAATTACTACAAAATTGTAAATTACGTATTAAAATCTACACTTTAGAGTGCATACAATTTTTTTTGGCATTTTTAGTGGAAACTTGAACCCCGACCAAGTAGGCCTCAACTTATCCCAGTTGAAAACTGAGTCAATTAATACACAACTATGGATCATTTGGAGGTCTAATTTCAGAAATCAAGCTAATGAAAAGTATTTCAAAAATCAGGTATGCCTCAAATTTGTTATTTTTGTTACAAAGTATGTAATTTTTTCGCTAAAATAATGTTCGACGTCATACATTTTTCAGTTTTCTATTACAATATATGTAATTTTTTCACGTGCGTGTTATTTTTCATATCTATGTAATTTTTTGACTACATAATTTTATTTTATTTTTGTAGAAACCCTACATTTAATAAATTGCATGATTGTAACTTACTCTGAAAGTTAATTTATACGTAATTAGGTTACAATGTATATATATATTTTTTTTAAATACCGGAACTTAAACAGTATATTTTTGCTATTACAATGTATAATTTTTTATGTAACTTAAATTTTTTACACCATAACAACAAACAGTCGCCCTTCAACACAAGAAAATTGTATGCATTGCTGTTACATTATGTGTTTTTTTTTTTTTTATATTGGAACTTATTGACCCATGCACTACATGGGTAACTTTAAAAAGGCCTGGTCAAAGGCCTCTAATTGTTTTTTGACTTTTTCACAACTGAATAACTTCAAAATGACATAATTGTGTTCAAAAGACAAAAATGTCCTTAAATGAATAATACAATTACAAAATATGA
>CAIGRQ010298019.1:0-12689 GCA_903798375.1 Fraxinus sp. D2006-0159
TGTAAATGACATTGAAAATGTTCGATGTATATGTTTGACAAGCTCAGACTAATAGTGATGATGTTTATAATTTTATTTTATTTATTTATTTATTTTTTTACATTTGTATTTTATAATATTATCATTAAAAAGTGACATAACATGTTGTGCCACTTCTTAGGTAAAATGTCACATAGTATCATTTTATAATAGAACAATATATATTTGACTAAACTTTTAATTTGCTTACAAGAATTTCTTTTAGATGTAATTTATTTTGTATTATGTTAAATATGAATTAAGCTTTCAAGATAGAGAAAGTTACAGTTTACGTCATTTTTAAAATAAAAAGTCTCACTTAACTAGACACAATATTCTTTACTTTTCAAAATACTTTTCATAGGATTTTTCAAAATGCCACTAATTTTAGGGATGTTTTATGTAAGTTGTCCAATAATATGGATGCTATTCTAGAATTGAAGTGGTATGGACAATTTAGAGTTCCAATGGACTATGTATTTGTTAAGATTATGTTTAAATTATTGGACACTTTAAACAACAAAAATATAGAACTATAATGCACAAAAAATAACAGAAACAAAAGAACACAAGAATTTTTCGCCCTAAGGCAAGAGGTTTAGAACTTATGTTCCTAATCCCCTTTTGAGCTTCCCCATCGGAAGAAACCACTATATTATGAACCAGAGACAAAGAAACTGTTCAATATACACTTTCATAGCACTTAACATCAACAAACCTTTTGATCTGTACAAATGTTCACTCAAGAACTCAGCACTCAACTACATACACACCACTCAAGATCTATATATAGCTGATATTATCTAACAGATCAAAGAGAGCTTTCTATCTTTTTGAGTGAGAGAGAGATGAGAAAATCACAAAAGTCACAGAGAGAGAGAGAGAGAGAGATGAATGAATAATATCATCCATCAAACCCTAGGCAAATAAATGGGGTAATAAAAGTCACCCATCCAATAGTGTTAAGTTGACACTTGATGACATCAGAAGCAGTTGATATCTATTAAGAAGCCGCATTTCTCCAAAACACGCTTTAATAAAAAAATAAGGCAGCAGTCAACAAGTCAACCAAACACCCTGTCAAACATCCATTTAATCATCCAGCATATTATCTCCATAATCTCCACCTTAGTACAATTATCCCAGTTTCATCTATAGTAGCTCTACCAAATATGGCATCATTTGCCTTTATTCCTAATACACAAATCAACAAGAGTTAATATTCAGCTGACTTGAACAATCCTGGAATTTGTTTAAAGGCAACACTTTAGTACATATATCAACATGATTAAAATGAGTAGAAACCTTTTCAAGTTTCACAACACCATTTGAAATAACATCTCAAATAAAGTGAAATCTAACATTTACATGTTTAGATCTATTATGTAAAACAAGATTTCTACTCAGATAAATGGCAGACTGGCTATCAGAATATAAAACATCTATAATAAAATCAAATTCATTTAAGAGTCCTTCTAACCAGATTCATTCCTTTATAGCATCCGTTGAACCTATATATTATGACTATGTTGAAGATAAAGCAACAATCTTTTGTAATTGGGATTTCCAACTTATACAGGACGTGAATTTCTTGTTACCTCTATCACCTGCATAGACAGAATCAGTATGCCTCCTTAAAATAACACCATCAGATTGTTTTCTATATAGGATTCCAAAGTTTCAAGTTCCTTTAATGTATCCAAGAAGTCATTCCATAGATTTCCAATGAATTTCTCCAGGATTTGACATGTATCTACTCAATACACTTATTGAGTAAGCTAAATCAAGTTTGAACAGACCATTAGATACATAACAAACCCAACATCATTAGAGTATGGAACCCTTGCCATTCTCACAAACTCTTCTTCAGACTTGGGACATTGTTCTTTTGAAAGTTTGAAGTGATTTGTTAAAAGTAAACTCACACTTTTAGCATCAAGCATAGAAATTTTTTTCATTAGTTTTAAAACATAAGATTTCTGACTGAGACTTAGTGTGTCCTCTCTTCTATCTCTTTTAATTTCGATACCTAAAATCTTTCTGATAGGACCCAAGCCCTTCATTTCAAATTCAGATTTTAATGTCACGACTAGCCAAAAGCATGTAGATGAAATGAATTTTCACCTCCACTTTGTTTACAGTAATGACAGGTATCAAAAATACTTCTTTTAAAATCAATTCCAAGTATAAAAGTATCAATTCTCTTGTACTATTGTCTTGGAACTTATTTTAAACCATATAAATTTATTTAAGAAGACATACTTAGTCAGATTTCTCATTCACTTGTTCCATGTAAATAGTTTAATCAAGGTCACTATTTAAAAAAGCTGTTTTTACATCCAATTGATCTAAGTCCCAGTTAAACTGTGTGGCTAAGGCTAAAATACTGGAGAAAAGATTTTGTTGAAATCTATTCATTCCTTTTGAGTAAAACTTTTTGCCACAAGTTCGGTCTTATTTTTGATATCATTATCATTTTGTTCTCTCCTTTTGATTTTAAAAACCCATTTACAGTCAACAACCCTTTTTCCCTCGGGTTTTTTAGTCAGAATCCATGTTTTATTTCTTTTAAGAGATTTCATTTCATCTTCCATTGCTGCTAGCCAAAGATTGGAATCTTTACTACTCATAGCTTCTTTAAATGATTCAAGTTCATCTTCAATAAACCCTGGAAAAGTAAAAAAAAAAATTTCATTATCAAACCTGACAGGAGGTTTGATTTGTCTTCTTTACCTATCTCTAGCAAGCTGATAGTTATCTAAATGTTGATTTGCTTCCAAATTAGCCTCAGATTGTTCAGAACCTTCATTAGCATGAGTCTCAACATTCTCATTTTCAATCTGAACATCAGGTTGTTGATTTTTATTAATCTCATCCACCTCAATTTCGTGTCATTATGTCTTAGGGGCTCTAGGATTTTCTTCCTTTTTAAACAAGGTAGATCATCTTCATTAAATACAACATTTTTGTTTATAATGATCTTATAACCTTTGATCTCCCTTACCCATAGTCTATATCATTTCACTCCTTCACCATAACCTAAAAAAGCACACTTAAATGTTCTAGGTTCTATTTTTCCTTCAAATTGATGTGCAATGCTGCATACCCAAAAACTCTCTGATTTCTAAAGTCAATAGTCTTTCATATGTCTTAATATACCATAAAACTTGCACAACTCATCAAATTCATAATTGCAAAATTCTAAACCATTATCAGTTCTTAGCACCTTGATCTTTTTGTTAGCACCTTGATCTTTTTGTCAGTTTGATTTTCAATCAGTGTTTTCCATTCTTTCAAAACATTAAAAGTGTCAAACTTTGATTTACGAAGAAAAATCATCAACGGCTAAAAGGAAGTATTTAAAACCAGTATGAGTTGGGACATAAGCTGATCCCCAAAGATCAATATGCAAATATTCAAGTATTGACACAGATTTATGCATTCTAGGTAAAAAGAAAAAAAGTAATCAATTATGCTTTCCTAGGATGCAATGATCACAAAAATTGAGTTTCTTAATGTTATCTTTTCCAAATGTACCTTGTCTTATCAAAATATGTAACCCTTTTATCACTGGTAGACCCTCCTGGGGTGCACGTCCCCCCCACCCCCCCCCCACCCCCCACAACAACTTTTGAGAATTTTGTTTTTATAAAACCATGTTTGGTATCGATTGAAGTCTAAATTTTAATTTAAATCAAAGTTAACAA
This sequence comes from Fraxinus sp. D2006-0159, assembly GCA_903798375.1. NCBI lineage: Eukaryota > Viridiplantae > Streptophyta > Magnoliopsida > Lamiales > Oleaceae > Fraxinus > Fraxinus sp. D2006-0159. The sequence goes on from CAIGRQ010298019.1 coordinate 3,726, forward strand.
TTAATTTTAATAACATATTTCATGGAATCCATACGTGCTAAACTTTTATCAATAATTACTAAAAACTTGATAATCTCTACCAAATAAGGGCAAAATCTTAGTAAATTTGAATTTCGATAATATGCTAATTTTAAAAATTCTTCAACGATCGTACACTAATCGAATCTACAAATTGTTTATGGCATCTCGAAACTTATTTTGAGAACTACATTATGGGCATATCGAATAGTCCAAATAGATATCGAAAATAGTTAAAAAAAATACGTTAAACATGAATTTTAAAGAAAGACGTCTAACTCGCATTTTTAAAAAAAAAATCAATTATTTCATTAACATTTATTATTTTTGCGATAAAAATTTGTCAATGTAATTTTTATCATTTTATTAAAAAGACATCCAACTTGCATTTTTTTTAAAAAAAAATTTAATCATTTCATTAACATTTATTATTTTTACGATATAAATTTCTCAATATAATTTTCATCATTTTATTAGGAAATTTTATATGGAATATGATATCAAAATTTTCGAAATTTTACATCTAAAAAAGTCATATCCCATATAAATTCTCAAATGCAAAATTACATGAGGCATGATTTTTTTGGACGTAAATTTTCGATTGTAAAATTTCTCCCAATTTCTTTGTAAGTTAGATTGTGTCCCCCTAACTTTAAAGTTTTATGTCCGCCCTTGTCCTCTATCACTAATATGACCTAATCTTTTTTGTCATATTAGGGATTTTATCATGTTGAACAAAGATTGCTACTTAAGTGAAATAAAAAAAGTTTTGAGTTTGCAAAATGTAAAGTCCACATTTCTTAGGGGCTTTAACAATTAATTGTGAGTCCCTCAAGATTTTAATGTATTCCTTATTAATCATAATGTCATAGTTTATGTCATCTAAAACACCTAAAGAAATAAGATTTCTTTGTAAATAAGGAACATACCTAGTATTCAAGACTAGTTTATTATTACCCTTTATTATTAAAGTGATAGTTCTTATTCCTTTAACCTCACATGTCATATGATTACCGATTAAAACCTGACCATCATTTACATTTTCAAACTTAGTAAACCATTCTCTATTAAGACACATGTGAAATGTGCGGCCTAAGTCAAGAATCCATTTTTGACTAAGTTGATAGTTTACAACAACATAAACTTCATCCATATTAGCCTTATTATTGCAGGCTAATCCTGCATCACCATCAAACTTAGACTTATTTCTTTTATCATTAAGCCTTTTAGGGCAATCTTTGATAAAATGACATTCTTCTTGACAATAAAAACATTGTTTACCTTTTGTTTTCATTTCATCTTTCAGATTTTCCTTTTTCTTATGTCCTAATTTCTTATTGAGAATACCATTCTTGGAATTAAATTTAGGCTTAGCCATCAAATTTTCCCTAGATTCTTTCTTCTCGGATTTTAACTAACTCTTTATTTCTTAAGGCATTAATAATAATATCAGTAGTTAGGGTTTTCTTCCATATTCAATAGCATTTTTAATATCTTTATACTTGTCACCAATTGAATTTAATAAGACCACAGCCAGCTGATGTTTTGAGAGTTTCTCATCACAGTTTTACGGGATAATATATTGAATCTTCCTTAAGCACATTATCAGACAAATAAAGAAAAATGGAACTCCATGCAGTTTCATCTTGTTTAGTTACTTTATTACCTTCAAGATCTGTAGGCCAAGATTCATCAATAGCCTTTGCACATTTGTGTTGAAGTAAAAGTGTTCATTCTTTGGCGTCAAAGACTTAAGTCTCATTTCCCAGTAAAAACTTCCAATTCAAATTTTGAAGAAGTCGTGATAAAAAACTTGAATGAAGAAATAATGTATGCAGATCAAACAGAACACTTCAAATGTATATACAAATTCAGCATATTCACAGTAGTTTATTCCAAATAATACAGTCACAGAAACGTTTCTATATCAGAAACAAGTACAAAATTATAACACTATGCAAAATACAATAATAAGAAACATGTACAGAGTTTGAATCTAGATCTTTGACACAAATCAAGACAACTCTCGGATTTCAGACAACTCGTAGGGTTTCTGGACAAAGGAATTGCTAAAAAAGTCTTAGATCTTGAGATTTTAAACACGTCTACAAGAGACTATAAGGTATAAGCAAATAATCTGTACTTAAACCGTAAAACAGGAACGATCTCACCAGATTCCTTTATTAGGGTTTCAGAAATAAAAAAAACGAACTACTGAACCAGCTATCAAACTTTCAGATCTACAGAGATCGGAGCCAATAACCATCGTCTAACTACTTTGATACCACTGTTAAGATTAGGTTCAAAATATTAGGCACTTCTAGCAACAAATACTAAACTGTAAAGCACAAAAATAACAGAAAACATAAGAAACATAAGGATTTTTCACCCTAAGGCAAGAGATTCAGAACTTAAAAGTTCTTAATCCCCTTTTGAGCTTCCGCCACCTGAAGGAACCACTATATTAAGAATCGGAACAAAAGAAATCGTCCAAGATACACTTTCAGAGCACTCAGTATGAATCACTCAAAATTTACATCAACAAGCCCATTGATCTATACGAATGTTCACTCAAGAACTCAACCATCAACATATGCAAATCACTCAAGATCTATACAGTTTCTTAACAGATCAATACACGGCTTTCTGCCTTTTTGAGTGAATGAAAAAGACGAGAATAACAAAGGTCACACTGGGAGAGAGATGAATTAACAAATAATACATCCTCAAACCCTAGGCAAATGGACGGTATAAAGAAGTCACCGAAGGTCATCCATCCAACGGTGTTGAAGATGACACTTGGCGACATCTGAGCCGTTGATACCTATTGAAGAAATCGCAACCCACAAAAACATGCTTTAACAAGAAATAAGGCAGCAGTCAACAAGTCAACAAAACACCCGGTCAAACATCCAACAAATCATCGAGTGAGCAATATATCATCATCATTGTGCCACATATTAACTCCACACTTTCAATCTGGCTTCTTTAAAACTGGACGAAGCTCGCTAAGTTTTGGCAGTTCTTAATCTACAAGATTTCGAATTGATTCATGTAGAGTATGAGATTGTTATCTTCAAGAAGTAAAAATGGATGCCAATTAATTCGTTATATTTCAGATTATTGCTTAAATTTTTTTTGTGATATGCCACGCCAACTAGGAGCATGTTTGGCTAAGCTTAGAAAGTATAAGTAAGTTACTTACAGTTTTAAATAAATGATGTTTGTGATTTTGTGCTTAAAATGTTTACCTTACTTTGACAGTATGGTTTTGAGCAAGGTAAAAGTTACTATCTAATTAAATATCATTTTTTTATTTTAAAATCAGTTATCTACTTATAAGTAAACTCGTTAAGCTTATTAGCCGTTCCATTCTGTATTTTGGCATCAAGACAGAAGACTGCTGACAAAGTGAGAAATTATTTGTGAAGGTTGATGGAACATGGGATGCTGTCTCCTGAAAGAGCAAGGAAGGCACTCGAGAAAAAGCAGAGGAAGCAAAAGCAACTTCGGACGGGTACCCCTATCAAATCTCCATCGATCTCACATTCAAGTAAACCTGCGATCTCAAAAAAGCCACTGCCGGCCCCCAAAAGTGGTGATGTGAAAGCAAAGAAACGGATATTAATTGACAGTGATGAGGAAGATGATTTTGTGCTGAGTCCCAAGAGGCGGAAAGGGTAAGCAGAGAATCTTCTGTTCCTGTTTGTATAACTGTAGTTCTTTAAAAAAAAAATGGCTTACCCTTGGGATTTTAATTGCAATAGATTAAAACTATCAAAAGGATGATAGATTCGAGATTCTTTATATTTCCTGATTTATGACAACAAAATACACAGACTGAAACCTCTGTCTTTGACAAAATAAGTTACTTCATGTATTGAGACCTAACTTAATTATTTATACTATTTCATTATTGTACTTGCAGACATTTGTCATTTCTTAAGATTTCTGTATTACATTTACTATGTAGGTTTGTTACCGATTCATTCTACTATTCAGTTCATACAAGAAAATTTGTACACTTAGTTTTATCGATTTATACATGTAGTATTCATGATAATCCAATTGGGTTAGAAGAATTTGAAACAAAACCACGTTTCCATTTACCAGGAATGTTCAGATAACTGCCCTTGATAAGAATCATTACTGAAGCAAATTTAACTGATGAACTTCAGTAATGGAAAAACCAAACTCATAAAAATAGATAAATGTGAAAGACCAATAGATCAGAATGAGTTGTTAAATTAAAAAAGTCCATTTAATCTATAGATAGAAGCTTAGGATAAGTTGATAATAAGTTATGATGACTTCCTACCTGTAGGCCTTTCTGAATCTCTGATTCTCTGTTACCTACCATTTATACTCAATGCATAGGTAGCAACTGCTGCACATGCTTAATAAATTTACTTATAAGTAAATAAGTTTTGAAGTAACAATTTTTTATTGATCAAAGTTGAAAATAAGCATAACCAAGTTACTTGCAAAATAAATAACTTTCACTAATCCACTGGTGACGGTGATAGCAAGTGGCTGTGATCTATGTTGCTTGACCTTGATTACAATTGTCAGATGCCCGAGATTCGTTGCTGCTCCTTCGTGACATGTTTATATGATTTCCTATTATTTTGGAAAATCGTGTCACAAATATTCATGCCGATTTCGAGGTCTGGGCGAGAGATCAATATAAGTATGTCTTGTAATTGAAATAGTAAGTAGCATAAGCCATGACTGATTATCACATTGCTCATATGCATATGCTTTAGATAAGTTGTTTTCACGGTTATGCATTGTCAGTTTTGATAGAGCATTTATTGATGAAAAGGGCAGAAGGATTAATTATGAATTATCTACATGTAATGTCAAGTGGACCATAATTTCTTTGGTAGAACACTTTCGAGGATTTAACATGGTAGGTAAAAGCAAATCTCACCTCGACAGTGTTTTAGCTTCTTTTACTTTATTAATGTTGTATAGTACTGTCTAATTCCCGTCACCTTACTTTCCATAAAATCTACTAAAAGGTTAGTTGCTGCTGATTGCTGCTTTAGCAGAAGAAATGCTCCAGGTTTTCTTCTTGCTATTGAAGTGTATACTGTCTGTCTTGGGGGGCATTAGAGCAGTAGAGGATCGTTCTCAGCCAGGTATATTGGGACGGGAGGGTCGGGCGGTGGTCCGCCAGACTCGAACATCAATTTTATTTTTTATTTTTTATTTTTTTAAAAAGGTATTTAGAATGTATGATATTGTTATTCTTCAGTCATATCTCATATGACTGCCGTGGCTATGGTAATTTATGCACTTTCCAACATATTTGTGCCCATTATTCAAGTTTAAACAATCATGGCTTGTTCCATGAGGTAAACTATCCTATTTGACAGCATTAAAGAAGATAAAATTTTAATTTTGTCATTTATACGCCTAGTTTGGTCGTGTACTGCATACCAAATTCAATTATTTATATATTGAACTGCATAATTTTTTACCTAATTGATTACCGAATTACAAGTGGCGGCCTTGCATAATTTTTTACCTAATTGGTTACCGAATTACAAGTGGCGGCCCCCTATTGGAGGGGCGTCTGGGGCCATCACTTGTTAATTCGGTAACCAATTAGGTAAAACATTATGTACAATAAAAATAATTATATTTGTTAATTGCCTTGTTTACTCCAATTTACTTTTTCGTATAAATCATGCGTATGATTTGTCAACTTTATGAAAAAAAAAAAAAAAAAAGTTTAAGGCATGTTCTCTTCACTGTTTTCAGGTCGTTTTCTGCTTTCGATATTTCAAAACAGTGAAAACGCGTTCTCTTTCTTATTTTCGGGAACGCGTTTTTGAAAACAAGTTAAAAATTTACAAAGAAAACTCAAAACGACAACTTTGTCGTTTTTAATGTTTTCAGAACAATTTTTAAAAATGCCAAAAAGAGTACATTTTCAATAATCTCAAAATGGAAACACAAAATCCAAAATGCATTTAAAAGTCAAAACATAAAACTGAAACACGAAAAGAACGACCCCTTAAATTATTGACATTTATTGTGTTCAATTCTATTAAGCATTACATATCAAACATGTATTCGATTTCCAATACACAACATAAGACGAGATTACTGCTCAATCTTGTGTATCAAACATGCTTATAAATTGTCAATTATAATTCACAATATAAAAAAGAAAAAAAAATTGAAAAGCACATTTTCATTTTTTCCAAAATTCATTTTTAATCACATCTTTTTATAAAATAATTTTATACGTAAATCCAAAAAAATTTCCTACATTTTAACCATACACTCCCAAAAATCATTATTACAAAATTTATTTTCCAAAAAAATGGAGTTCAAATAGGGTCCTAATTAAACCACTTGTACAGAACAATGTCATCTATAAAAATTGCCAGAGAATACTCACATGGAGGTGGGTCACATGTGAATAAACTATTATTATAAAAATGGGGCCACCTCCATATGCGTGTTCTGTTATTTTTATAGAATTTTTTTTCTATAAAAGTAGCATTGTTGAATAATGTCTATCTCTGTTCGGTGTTACATATCTAATATGCAATTGATATTTGATATATTGAACTGTATGGTACTATACCAGATTAAGTAAAATGATGTGATTTATTTATTCAGTGTTTTGTTCAGTATAGTCGAGTCGAATTTTCAACAATTTCAAAATGGAAACACAAAATTCAAAATGAATTCAAAACACAAAACTGAAACACAAAGAGAACGGCCCCTTAAATTCTTGACATTTATTGTGTTCAATTCTATTAAGCATTACATATCAAACATGTATTCGATTTCCAATACACATCAGATGAGATTACTGCTCAATCTTGTGTATCAAACATGCTTGTAAATTGTCAATTATAATTCACAATATAAAAAAGAAAAAAAAAAGTTGAAAAGCGCATTTTCATTTTTTCCAAAATTCATTTTTAATCACATCTTTTTATAAAATGATTTTATACGTAAATCCAAAAAAAATTCCTACAATTTAACCACACATTCTTCCAAAAATCATTATTACAAAATTTATTTTACAAAAAAATGGAGCTCAAATAGGGTCTAATAATGTCCAATTAAACCACTTGTACAGAACAATTTCATCTATAAAAAATGCCAGAGAATACTCACATGGAGGTGGGTCACATGTGAATAAACTATTATTATAAAAATGGGGCCACCCCCATGTGTGTTCCGTTATTTTTACAAAAAAAAATTTCTATAACAGTAGCATTGTTGAATAATGTCTATATCTGTTCGGTGTTACATATCTAATATGCAATTGATATTAGATATATTGAACTGTATGGTACTATACCAGATTAAGGAAAATGATGTGATTTATTTATTCATCGTTTTGTTCAGTATAGTCGAGTCGAGTTGTGCGTGCCAACCGTGCTTATGAGTAGTCAATTGTACATTAAAAATGGTGGAACAACTGCCACCAAAACAGGGCACAGGTCAAACTGAGCGTTGACTGCTTCTTTTATAACATCCTTTTCCTGTCAGAATTTTTTCAGGGAATTAATTTGAAGACATGAGAAGAGAGTGAATTATTTAACAAAAATAAAGTTATTTAACAAAGCGAATAAGAATGACCTCAAAGAGACATTAGATCAGCAAAAAAAAAAATTAAATTAATATGACTTTTATTTGAATATACTAAGGCCACAAAAAGTCATCGTTATTCAAAACTTGAGTCAAGGGAAGTTTATATATAATACTTTAAAATTGTCGAAGTTTTTCTGCAATTGTAATACAACCGAGCTACTCTGTCAGACCTATAAAAGGTCTGGCAGAGCAAAATATGAGATGTGGGTGAGTGTTTAACATTTGGGAGGGGAGGGGAGGGGAGGGGATGGGGGGTGTTTAATGAGGTGGATCCCGAGAACCCACCTTATGTGAAATAAAAGGCCTGACAGAGCAGATTAATTCATTGTAATAATCTCAGTGGTGGTATATGCTAATTCAAAACTTAAAATAATAAATCTTTATATAATTTTTAAAAGGAAATAAATTAGAGTAAATGGAAGTAAAGTGTATAATTAACAAAAATAAAAAATAAAAAAAATCGAGCTTATTTCTTTAACTTTATTTATTGTAATCTACTTTAACGTATCACTAACATTAAAAAAGTGGGTTTGTGTGTGTTTCAAAATATATGATTTAGAATAGTAAAAACAATCTCGAAAAGGACGTTTACAATCGAGTTTGAAAATGGACGAAGTAAGCAGCTCGATTCGACCCATTTAACATTTCCACCATAAGATATGTCTCGGTCCCCCAATTTTGTGCCATTAAGGTCAAAAAATTGGACGTGGCCTCACTGTTTCGAAGTGTAACGAATCATTGAATTATTTTATTTGATAGTCCAAATTTATGTTCCATCAACAGCTCAACTTGTCGGAGAGTACGATTCAACTTCTTCTAAAGTACATTTTAGAAAGGGTGAGAGAGAAGTTACAGCTTTTTCATCATTTATTAGAATATTAAATGGAATATGTTTGAAAATAGCATACGTGAGAACTCCAAAATTCATAACTTGGTAATAAGGGTCTGTTTGGTACAGATTCTAATTTTTTACAGTAAATCAACTCTCATTTTTAACCACACATTCTTCAATAAAATAATATTTTACATCAATTCAATAACTATTTCTTCTTTTTCAACCACACATTTCCCATCATATCACTATTCAAAATCAATTCTTCCTCCACAAAATCTCTACCAAACAAGCTCTAATTGTCGAGATCTGTAGCATCCATGGGCATTTTTGCGGTGAAGAATCATTCGCGAACCAGGGTGTGTTTGATGAATATTACCGAGGAAAAAAATGTATTTTAAATGAGTTGTGTTTGGTGTACATTATGGACATCATAATGTACACATGGCGGCCCCCTATTGAGGGGTCGCCTGATGCATCAGGCGACC